>JAULBU010030809.1:0-37130 GCA_032358235.1 Odonthalia washingtoniensis
CGCATCAAGTATTAAATGTGATAGCCAAATGGATGCCCTCATTAATTGTAGGGTCAGCAGATCTATCTTCTTCAGATGGAACATTTTTACGACAGTGTGACTTTATTTATAAAAATGAATTTAAGGGTAGAAATATCAAATACGGAGTGCGGGAATTTTCGATGGCAGGCATAGCTGCTGGAATGGCTCAAACAGGATTAATTGTGCCTGTAATTGGGACTTTTCTTGCTTTTGCTGATTACATGAGAAGCGCTTTACGCATGACTTCTCTGATGCGTTTAAAGGTTATTTATAATTTAACTCACGACTCTATTTTTGTTGGTCATGATGGGCCCACGCATCAACCCATCGAACAGTTAAGTTCTCTACGTGGCATTCCCGGCTTACTTGTCATTAGACCGGCCGATATCCAAGAAGTAAAAGCAGCCTGGATTGCTGCGATTGAATATGAAGGACCTACTGCGATCATTTTAACTAGGCAGCCTCTTCCAAAACAGCATTGTAGCTCTTTAGAAGGAGCTTTAAAGGGAGCTTATATTATTAGGCACGAAGAAACAGAAATTATCGAATATCTCCTTTTAGCTACTGGTTCAGAAGTTCAATTAGCTCTTGAAATTGCCCAAGAACTTGGCCCCGCAGCGCGTGTTGTCTCTATGCCTTCTTGGGAACTTTTTGAAAAACAGCCAGTGGAGTACAAAAAAGATCTTTTGCAAGGCGCAATTAAAATTAGTATCGAAGCAGGCGTAGAGCAAGGGTGGCATAAATACATTGGTGCAGAGGGTCTAGCTATTTGTTTGTCTGAATTTGGAGAATGCGGCAGTATAGAAGATCTTAAGGAACATTTTGGTTATAACAAAACAAAAATTCTTAATAGAATTAAGCAGGTGAGGAAAAATCTATGCGTATCACTGTAGAGCTAAGTTTATACCCACTTACTGAAAACTATGTTGCCCCTATTAGAGAATTTATAGCACGGCTAAAAACGTATAAAGAACTTGATCTTGTCACTAATGCCACTAGTACGCAGATCGTGGGTGAACACGCACGTGTTTTTGAAATTCTATCAAAAGAAACGGAGATAACATTTGCTTCTGGTTATAATATTTTTGTGATGAAAATCCTTGGTTTTGAAAGAGATATAAAGATTCAAAAGTCTAATTCATAGAGTTAAAAGGTCTCTCAAGAATGAGCGTTAAAAAGATAAAAACAAAGTAGGATTCATGATTTGGAGAATAGCTTTAGGAGTTATATTGATGTCATTTTTTAAACAAGGTCATTCGGAAAATATAAAAATTGTCACCATAGATAGCCCCCTACAGCATGTCTTAAAGGCTAAAACAGAAGATATTCAAACCGATGAACTAGCTTTAGCTAAAGAGATTGCTAACAAGTTGTTTTCGGCTCTAAGACCTTATTTTCCTGCTGCTGGATTGGCAGCTCCTCAAATCGGTATTAGTAAATCTGTATTTATATTTAGTTTTGATCGCGATCCAAATAATCTTGAAGTGGTAATCAACCCTTATTTTACCCCAATAGGAGATACAAAAATAGAGGGCTGGGAGGGATGCTTTTCTGCCATATTAAGTGACGGAACTTGCAAGATTGCAAAAATTCCTCGTCATGAAACAATTAAAGTTCAGTATCTCAATATCAATGGGGAGAAAGTGGAGAAGTTGCTGGAGGGTTTTGCAGCAAAAGTATTTCAACATGAGTATGATCATTTACTAGGAATTGAAAATATTGATAGAGAAGATGCCGTTGTTGCAGATTTCACTACCAGAGAAGAAATGCAACACTTCATGCAGCAAGTCAAAAAGGAAGACTCTTTTCGTTATAAAAAACCACGTTAAAGGTACAGAAATGAAAACTGAACTTTATCATGCAGTTACTACATATGTGAGTTGTTGCTGCTTTACTCTCTCTAAAGAACAATTTGAAGAAATCCTCGATACGGATGTTAAACTTTTTCATCAGACAAATAAAGAATTGCCCATTTTTGCTCAGGGAAAAGAAACCGTTTCTGAACTTTTTAAAAAATATGTTTTTGACAATAGTTCAGAGGTAAAATTAAAGGAACTGAACATTAAAGTTTGTGAGGATAAAGAGGATGGGATTTCTTTAAGACTTGTGGTAGAAGAGACAAAAACAAACAATGGAATTGTAAAAGGTCACTTTCTTTTTGATGAGCATACTCATTTTCAATTTAATGACACAAACCCACCTAAAATTATTTCCATACGCATGCAAGTAGAGAGAGAATCGCTATAGTCAATTGTGAAAGATTAGAAAGGCAAGGCAATAGGTTGAGAAGAATGCTTCAAGAGATCGAGAACACTTGAAATCCTATTCTGAATAGGTGATTTATTAACTTCACCAAACCATAGACCAAAACTGCCTAAGTCTTGCGGACTATTTGCTTGAGTCATCTTAATTGCAAAAGCAAAGGTTTTCCCTTCAGCACTCTTAAAAAGATAAAAAGCCCCGATCAAGTCGGTGTCAATTGAGGTGCAATCTAAGGGGTAATCAAAAAGATGAGTTGGGTAATTTTCAAGCTCTTTCTTATAGATTTGCTGCTGACTTTCGTTTCGTTTATTGATTCCTTCTTTAGGGTAGACAATGTAGAGGTCCCCACCCTGAAACAGGTAATCTCTAATAATGGTTGTTCGAGCTTTGACAGTAAATAGCCGTAAGGGATCTTCTTCGATGGAGGAGTCTACAAGTTCTTTTGAAACATTTCCTTCAGTGCAAAGGGGAGTTGCCGGCATAGGAGTATGGATGACCCCAGTTAGAGATTTCACACTTTTATTCAATTCATGCGCTAGTACGTGTTCGATAATGCCCTGCAGGGCAACAAAATAGGGTCTCACATCTTTATCAGTAGCGGTGACTTCAAGAACACCTTTTTCTACAAGTTCTTCCCAACACTCTGCAATACCTAACCTAAGACTACTAAATTCTTCTGATTTTAAGCCGGGTACATTGCTAGAATTTTCAATGGTCTGTTTAACCTTATTATGAATATGCTGAATGAATAAATCTTTATTAGATAATGAGTAAATGGGCGAGCTTATCCCAAATAGTGCTGATGATTGTATGCTTGCCATTCAAATATATTTTTATTACCCATTTAAGTTCAACACAGTAGTCATAATACTATGTTTCATTTGCAAAAATGGGTTGATTAAAGGTAAAAACGACACCCATTTTACCATTGCAAGCTCTTAATTACAAATATTTTGAGATCTTTGTGAAAAGGGTGTCTATTAAAATAAATTTTAAATTAACCTCTTATTAATCGATGAGAGTTTGCTGAAAAAGAGGTCTAAGCTAAAAAACCACCATCTACAGTAAGTGTTGCTCCTGTAATAAACGAAGCTTCTGAGCTTGCTAGAAATGCCACAGCAGATGCAATTTCTTCGGGTTGCCCATAGCGCCCTAAAGCGACACTTTTTTTGATCATTTCTGCAAATTCTGTGTGATCTGGATTCATGTCAGTATTAATGGGGCCTGGCTGCACAAGATTGACAGTAATATTTCTAGATCCAAGATCTCTGGCCCATCCATGCGTATAGCCTACAAGTGCGGCCTTTGTTGCAGCATAATCAGCCCCTCCGCAGACTGTTAAGCGCTCTCCATTAATAGAGCCGATCAGGATAATACGAGAGTGGTCTTTCATAAAAGGAACGGCAGCGCGCGTGGCTGCAAAGACGCCCCCCACGTTGACTGCAAATTGTCTTGAAAGCTCAGCGATATCAAGATCGGGGTCATCGATAGCGCCTCCCACAAACGTACCTGCATTGTTGACAAGAATATCAATTTTTCCAAAATGCTTGCCTACTTTTTGAACCATGGTTTCTACTTCTAAAGAATCGACTTGATCTGCCTGTAGTGCTAAAGCTTGGACTCCTTCTTTTTCGAGTTCTTTCACTAAAGATAAAGCTTTTTCTTCGGACTGAGTAAAGCTAATAGCTACATGGCACCCTTCTTTTGCAAAGCGTTTTGCTATGGCAGCTCCAATTCCTCGGGAGCCTCCTGTAATAAGAGCAACTTTGTTTTTAAGCTTTTTTTCCATTGACGTTCCCTCCTTTTACAATCGTGACTTTTATTATTTATTCCAAATAGAATATTAACGTAGATTGCGCTAACTTGCCCAGTTAAAATTGTTGGGTGTATTAAAATTTAGCTATAAGAGATTTTAGATTATGCAAAATTTTTTGTGTCCTGATTTTTTATTGAATTCACAAGCTCCTTTTGGCCAACTTTTAATCCAAGAAGGAGTGATGAGTTTTCATGAAGCATTGAATTTTGCTTTAAAGCTTCCTTATAAAAGAATATCAGACCTTGATAATCTAGCTTTAGTTGTCTTAGAAAAAAGGGGAACTTGCTCTTCAAAACACGGCTTTTTAGCAGCAGTAGCCCAAGAAAATAATCATCCAGAGATTAGACTTGAAATGGGGTATTTTCGTTGTAAGTTTGAAAAAATTCCAGCTTTAAAGAGGAGTTTTGAAAATTTCCCCATCGACCACATTGTTGAAGCTCATGTATATTTAAAATACAAAAGTCACATTATAGATGTCACTTCATCGGCTTTTGATGCTCAATTATTGCTTAGCCCTTCTGATCTAATAGAATCTCAGCCTTTATTGCCACATGAAGCGGGCTCTATTAAACAATTGTTGCATCAAAACTACTTTAAAATGTGGTGTAATCAAAACAAGATTGACTTTACCAGAGCGTGGGACTTGCGCGGGCAGATTATCTCTTTTTTAGTAGAAAAAACGACTAAGAGAATAAGCTGATTCGCACACTCCTTTAAAACCTTTGCTTTGGTATAATCATTGCGAAATAAAGGATGAAGGAAAGGAAAATGAGCTTTTTTAATTTTTTTATAGCATCAACGCTGATTGCTGTAATTTCAATATTTTCTTCTAGCAAATTAGAAGCTAAAAATAAGTCAAACTGCCTTATCTCTAAAGAGATAAGTACTCAGTCATATACTGTTGTTCCGTTTGAGCAACTTACTATTTCAGGATCAATGAATGTCTTTGTTAAGCAAGGTGAGAAATGCAATCTCAAAATTGAAGGAAGCGAATCAGATCTTGAAAATATTGAGGTCAAACAAAAGGCCGGCGCCCTTTACATAGGGATTAAAAAAAAGTCGGACCTTACGTTCATGAGTAACCAGGTGGACGTATTTATTACCACACCTATCATTGCTGAAATTATTTTGAATGGTTCAGTTAGTGTTACAGCTGAAAATGAATTTCATTTAGATGTATTTAAAGTAGTTTCTAAAGGCTCTGGGAATGTTAATTTAGCTTTAAACGCCAAAAAATTAGAGGTAAATATTAAAGGTTCTTCTAAGGTGTTGCTTTCAGGTTATGTTCAACATCAAAACGTCAATATCGCAGGCTCAGGAAGTTATAAAGCTAATAAACTGATTAGTGAATCTGCAAATGCCAGTGTTTTTGGATCAGGAACCGCTTATTTGCATGTTGAACGAGAGCTAAATGCAAAGGCTTTTGGCAGTGGTAGTATTGTTTACAAAGGTAGCCCCACAATACAAAGTCAAACTTATGGAAGTGGCCGCATTAAAGCAGTTTAGTCTTTCCAATTTTACCATTTTAACAGCTTTATCATATTTAGTAGAGATGTAATATTCAGCACATCTAAAGGCGTGAAGCATGCGCGGGCAGCTTTTAGCTTACTCAAGACTTCTAAATACTGTTTAAAGTAGAAAGATCTATCTTGCTATAGATAGAACTAGACCAATCTTTTGAAAATGTTTCTATCGCTTTTAATGTGGGCTCAGTCTCTGCCACAAACTCTTTAAAGATTTTTTCAGAAAGTGTCACGGCGCAAATCCCTACTTCGATGCAAGAGATGGCCGCAGTAAGATTTCGTATGCCTGCTCCCATTATTTTCCCATGAAAGCCATATCGCAGCTTCATCGAATGCATCTGAGTTATGATTTTAATAGGATCGTTGCCAGTATCTGCAATTCTTCCCAAATAGGGGGCTAAATAACAAGCTCCGGCTTTAAAGGCTAAAAGAGCTTGTCGAAGTTCAAAAACAGCTGTTGCTAAAGTAGGTATTCCTTCTTGACTTAGAGCATAGATTGCTTGAATTCCATTTTGGGTAACAGGTATTTTGATTACGATTCTGCTAGAAATCGCTGCCAATGCTTTAGCTTGCTTACATATTTCTCCTACATCCTCTGAAGTAACCTGCAAAGCTAAAAGCCCTCTTTGAACCTCCAGCATTTGATTTATTAATTTTAAGAGAGGTGTTTTAGAGAGTGAAAGAATGGAGGGGTTTGTTGTAATACCATGCAAAATACCTAATTGAGTTGTTTTTGCCGCAAGGTTCGTATCGGATGTGTCTAGCCAAATTTCCATAAATGTTCTCTTTAAAATGCTCCGATCTGTAATAGAGTTAGATGATAGTTCCGCCCACTGCCAGCCAACCTTTTATTCCCCCAGTTAATGATGCGGCGTTTTGATAGCCCATTTTTTGCAAGGTCTCACAAGCTAAAGCTGAACGGTATCCTGCACCGCAATAGACAACGAGAGGAGTCTTTGGGTTGGCTACTAAATGTTGAATGTTTTGTTCAATATCTGCACGAGGAAGATGGAAAGCTTGGGCAATATGGCCATTAGCCCATTCATCATTTTCGCGAACATCGATTAAAATAAAAGAGGATGTTGTTGAAAACAGCTCTTTAAGGGCTTGAGGAGAAATTTCTTTAACGGGGGTTTTAGTTTCGCTAATGAGTCTAAAAAAGGAATCTTGTTCGTTCATAATTTTCTTGTTCTTTTTATTGAATAATATTAAGAGTGGGTTTAATAGTAAAATAAAACTCATAAATAGTTCTTTTTTAAATGTTAAAAATTCGCTTATATATTTCTTTAACAGCCGTCTTGGGAGTCCTTATTGTTTCACTTTTGAGTGTTGCAAATCTTCCGCAGGCTAAACCTGCGCAAAACCATAAAATATATGAGTGTCTTGAAGTTACAAGTTCAACAGAAGATCTCATTAAACATTTAAAAGAGCAAGATTCATTAGTTGATCAGTTTGTGCTGCTGGAAGATCAGGCGAAATCAGGTGGGAAAGAAAATGAATGGCAATATCCCCATTTGAAAACAAAGCTAGGGGCTTTTGAAGACAAAATTATTTATATCGCTATGCCCAAATTGCCTGAGGCGCAGGATCTTTCTAATAGAGAATTTTTTTTAAAGAATCAATTTTTGAAAGCTTTGGATGGTTGTAGCGAAAGTGACCTTGTCATTTTTGCAAATTTGAATACTAAAATTAAGCCGGAAAAACTTTATAAAGCAATGGTGCAATTAGAGCAAAAGCCAAATGATGTTTTAGTGATTGAGTCTAAACCTGTAAATCATGGCATGCTGGCTCAGCTCGCTTATGTGACAACGTACCATCATGTAAAGCAAGAATTGCCTGTCCCACTTAAAAAGTGTGATCACCCCAAGCAAAAGCTGAGTGATTGGCAACTCTTTTTCTTCCCAACCATTCCAATCAAAGGATCAAAGCAATGACAATGTCGCCATTCTTAGAAATTCTTTCTTGGATTGCTGTTGCCATCTTGTCTGTCAGCTATTGGTTTCAAATTTGGAAAGTCCACGTTCATAAAGAGGTTCGAGATCTATCGCTTTCTTTCAATATCTTGTCTGCGATTGGATTTGGGGTCTTAGGAATTACCGCATTCGCAGAACACTCGATTATTTTTCTAGTCAAACAAATCACAACAACAATTCCTATTCTCGTTATCATCGCCCAGATTCTATATCACCAAGGAGATCGTTGGCATGACAGAAAAGATGGCAGTTGTGCAGGCTGTAATGAAGAACTGGAGATATATTGGGCCTTTTGCCCTTTTTGTGGAAAAAAAGGGCGGTAAGGTTCTATTGCTGATTCGACTTTTCCATTAGATCTTCAAAAATGTCTTCCATCATCTCGTTGCTTTCATTGAATTTTCTGAGAGCTAAAATAATTTCCCTCAAACCAAAAGTAAGTCCCGTAATGACTAGTAGGGTGCCCAAAATCAAAAGACAGATTGCGACATGGGCAAGAAATGGGTGAAAATAAGTCAAAAGGGTACAAAGGGAAGCACCACTAAACAGGAAAATAGCACAATATTCAAAAACAATTCCCCATCTTAAAAGAGTTGCTCTTTTAGAGTTAGTGTAATAGAGGTGCTTGTTCCACTGCTGATCTAGTTTATGGTAAAATTGCTTAAAGTCATCATTGGGGTTTTTTAGAGTTTCGTATTTAATTTCTATCAGATTGTCTTGTCTTTTTCTTAAGAAGGTCAGGATGGAGATGAGTCGGTTATTAAAAATCATAGAGAGAAGGGTGCAAGCGGGGATCATTACTATGGGAAGTACCGATGCTGAAACTATCTGCTCTGAAATTAAGTTGGTGATAATCATAAAATGCGTTTGTTATTTAAAAATAATTCCAATAGCTTATATGGGATTAAAAGCAAATCTTTATAAGTGAAGTTCTTCTTTGAATTTCAAAAAATATTTTATCTTAAAATCCAGAAATTAATGATTTTTTAAATGGGTTTTGCTTTAGAAAAAGGGATCTCTTTACTTATAATCAATTTTAAATATTAGAGGAATAAATGCGCGTTTTTATCGCTTTGGTTTTAACTGTACTTGGCTGGAGTTCTTCTTTTATTTTTATTAGAATAGGCCTTGAGAGCTATTCAGCCATTATCGTCACTTTTGGTAGATACCTGCTTGCAGCACTTATTTCTTTAGTGATTTATTATTTTTTACCTAACAAGACGAAAATTCCCTTTTATGTGAGAATCCGGGCTGTACTTTGTGGCATGCTTGGAATGGGAATCTATAGCTTAGTCACGGGGCTTGGCGAGGTGACAGTGCCCGCTTCGATAGCAGGCTTTATTTTAGGTCTTGTCCCTTTGCTTACCTCCCTTTTGGCTACTTTTTTGTTTAAAGAAGCTTTATCCAAACGGTTAATGGTGGGAATGGGACTTAGCTTACTTGGGCTTTCCATTATCGCATATAGTGGCCATCAGGAAGCTACCTTTGGGTTAGGAATACTGTGGATCGTTGCATCAGCAGTTTGCGCTGTTACTTATACTTTAGTGCAAAAGCCCGTTATCAAAAAAATGACGCCCGCAGAGTTTGTTTGCCATGGTCTTTGGGGAGCTGCTTTATTTTTAGGGATATTGTTTTGGATCAATCCAGGCAATGCTGTGGAGCAATTTCAACAAGCTAAGCTTTCGGCAACTTTATCCATCTTCTACCAAGCAATTATGCCATCTATCGTCGCTTTCTTTGGTTGGAGTTATGCTTTAGCACGCATTAACATTGCAAAAGCGGGGCTTGCTCTTTATACAATGCCTTTAGTGACCGCCTTCTTAGCTTATATCATCTTAGGTGAAAAACCCAGTTTTTTATCTGGGTCGGGGATGACGTTAGCCTTTTTAGGCTCTTTAATAGGTTCTATAAGAATACCAATTCGCAAAGTCATGTCTGTTCGAGTTACTACGACTGAGATCACCAGCACGCCGACGGTGGCAGAGAAGACAGAATAGCTTCTGGATTTCCATTTGATTGGAATCCAAATTTTGTTCCTCTATCATAAAGTAGATTGAATTCCACATAATGAGCTCTTTGCTTATTTTGTAGTTCTTTATCCCCCTCTGAAAATGGCATATGAATACGCCGCTTGTAGATAGGCATAATGGCATCTACAAGACTTAAGCCAACCGCTTTCCATAACTTTAAATCGTTTTGAAGATGCCCTGTATTGAAATAATCAAAGAATATTCCACCAACACCTCGCTCCTTTTTTCGATGAGGGATATAAAAGTATTCTTTGGCTTTAGCAGAAAATTGCGGATACAAAGTAGGGTCAAATGGGTCTAAGGTGTTTTTAGCGCAATCATGAAATTCTTCAGTGTCTTGCTTATAAAAAAAACCCATTGGAGTTAAATCATATCCTCCTCCAAACCAAAACTGTTTTTCTGTTTCAATATATCTCACATTCATGTGCACAGTCGGAGCGTGAGGATTCATCATATGAGTAATGAGACTTACTCCTGTTGCAAAAAAAGGACCACTACTTTCTTTGAATGGAAGGGTGTTTCCAGATACAGCAGAAAAATGAACGGCCGCCTTTTCAAAAATATGTCCTCTTAAATTTCCCATAATACCTCCACCGGAACCTGTGGGATAATCCCAGGGTTTGAAAGAAAACTTTTCAGAGGGTTCTAAAGACTCAAAAGCTGAGGTGATACGCTGTTGAAGTTCTTTTAGGAAGGAGGTGATTGATTCTTTACTTGGTTTATTCATTGCAGCTCGTTCGATAAAATTATTTTTATAGCAGCTCATTTTATTTTGGTAAATATCGCATTGGGGTTCACGGATAAAATTCTTAGGATAAAAAAATTAATGAGCCAAGATATATTTTTTATGAATAAAAGATTGCTTAAATATTCAAAATTTCGGTATCTTACTTCTTCTCTTTTGAGACATTCTGGCCGATCATGGGGGTATAGCTCAGCTGGTAGAGCATCTGATTTGCATTCAGAAGGTCAGGAGTTCGAACCTCCTTGCCTCCATTCATAAAGCGCGGTTATAGCTCAGTTGGTTAGAGCGCGACACTGATAATGTCGAGGTCCCAAGTTCAAGTCTTGGTAACCGCAAACTTTATTATACTTATAAATCCATTCAATTCTTGTTTTTCATTCCTAATCTTTAGGTGGAAAAAAATGTTCATAGTGCAAAATATGAACTATTTGCGTCTTTTTTCAAGTTATTTTTTTTAAATATAAAAAATAAAAATTCTAAAAAAAACTTATTTTTAGGCCTTTACATAAATACTTGAAATATTTATTTGATAAAATTTAATTGAGTTTGCTAGTTTCCCGGCCACTTTATTACAAGAAAGGAGGCCGCATGGGTCCAGCATCACAGTTACTTAAAAATAAGACAAAAAAGAAAAAGAATCATTTTTATGGCTCCGTTTTAGGGAACCAAAAAACGGCAGTAGAAGGTTCTGTTTTTGAAGAATTTTTAGAAAATAGAATAATTCAGAAAAAACATGGCGAAATAGACATGAGCTTCTATGACCCATTTTACGAAGGATTAAAATAAGGAGACAGATGTAATTTTATGAGAATATCAGATAATTCGAAGGCAGAGAATCTCGGCGCTCCAAGCCCTAATACGAAGCAAAATACAATCAAAAATACTTTTATAGACCTTGTTGAAAGAACTATCGAGCAGCCAGAAAAACACTTGCATGAACTTTCTGAATTCTTCAATAACCTTTACCATAAAAAATGCCTAAAGAGTCAAATTATCCCACAAAAAGCGGGCGCTTTTGGGGCTTTATGGGATGGCGCTTCAGTCATAGTGAACTCAATGGAATCTGATAGTGAACATCGTGCAAAAGAAGGGGATCTTACCCTTTTAAAAGATAGTTTAAATAAATTATTAATACTATTTTAATTAAAAAAAAGTTATTATAAAAACGTGGTTTATTTATAATTAACTATTAATTATCATTATTGTTTTTTAATAAAAACAGTTAATTTAACTTATTATGCCTAGATCAGTAGGCGAAAACTCTTGTTTAAAAAGATAAAAAAAATTACTATTATACGATCATGACCATTTATAAATTTGAATCACACTCTATCCAAGACCTTCTTCAATACGTTGATAGCAATACGCTATTTATCTTTGATA
Organism: Odonthalia washingtoniensis; assembly: GCA_032358235.1. NCBI lineage: Eukaryota > Rhodophyta > Florideophyceae > Ceramiales > Rhodomelaceae > Odonthalia > Odonthalia washingtoniensis. The sequence goes on from JAULBU010030809.1 coordinate 11,751, forward strand.
TTGATCACACTCTGATCGAGCCTTCCCAAATTATCGGGAGTGCTCATTGGGAAAAATACTTAGCCAGTAAATTGATGAGCCAAGGCTTTACCTATCATGAAGCTTGTATACGAGCGTTTCATCAGTGGAGAACGATCCAACACTTAACGCAAGTAAAACCTGTTGAAACGGTGATTTATGAATTTATAAAAGCTATTCAAGCTTTAAATATCATCACTCTGGGTCTCACAGCCCGTGATGGAACGCTGTCACAACTTACTTTTGATCAACTTAATTCCGTTCAGCTATCTCATGCTTTTAATATGCATGGGGATTCTCACGATTTTAGTAGTAATTATCCATGTAGTTTTAGAAACGGGGCTGTTTTTTGTGGATTTAATAAGAAAGATGAAGGTTTAAAGTTATTTCTGGAGCACAGCAAATTAGAGCCTAAAAAAATCATCTTTGTCGATGATCAAAGAAGTCACGTTGATGAGCTAGAAGACTTATCTAGATCGATGAATATCGAATATGTCGGCATGACCTATCATGCTTCTGGGCATCATAAATTTGACCCTAAAATTGCTGACATCCAAGAAAAGTATTTACCCAAGTTAATTAGTGATCACGAAGCAATGGAGTTGCTTGAGGCTTAATGTCTAAACAATTAACCGCAAGTCAAACGATTGTGATGGGGTGTCACACCTTAGAAGCGATTGCAGAACATTCTCCAGAGCGCATTCTTAAAGTCTTTTATCTAAACACATCGGCTAAATCACAACCCCGCAAAAAAAAGCTTTTAGATCATTTGCAGCGCTTAAGAAAAGAAATGCGCGTTACCACAAAAAATGACCTTGATAGAATTTGTGATTCTACCTCGCATCAAGGGATTGCAGCCGTTTTAAAACAACGTGAAATGGCCAGCGTAGAAGCTTTTATTAAAACAAATCAATCCAAACTGGTAGTAGCTCTAGATAGCATTTATGATCCACATAATTTGGGGGCTATTTTGCGCGCTTGTGAGTGCTTTGGGGTTGGTTTGGTTCTGTGGTCCAAAAATCGAGGAGCTCCACTTTCTGCTGTGGTGACTAAAACAAGTTCTTCCGCTTCAGAGTTTGTTCCTTTAAGTTTGGTGTCTAATCTTGCTACGGAGCTTGATAAATTTGTTAAAGCAGGTTATACGTTAATTGGCGCCCAAGTTACAACAGACAGCCAAAATCTATTTAAGTATCATTTTCCTAAATTGTCTGTTCTTATTTTAGGAAGCGAAGGAGAGGGCATAGGGCCTATCTTAAAAAAGAAAATCAAAGCCTCTGTTTCTATCCCCATGCATGGCAAAATAGACTCTTTGAATGTTTCTCAAGCAGCAGCTGTCTGTATTGGCAAATGGGCTTCTCAAGAAGCTTAATTTTTTAAATTTTCAAGTTCAGATTCAATGTACTTAGGGCTGATAAAAGCACTTTTATGTACAGCGGGATTATAGTACTGAAGGCTAGAATCAATTTTATTATAGCGATGGTTGATTTGCTTGTTTTCTGTAAAGTTTTTGGGTGTATTTACAAAGTTAATCGAAAAGGCTTTGATCCCTCCAATTTGACTTGGAGTCGCTGTGTAATAATAGTGAGAAGAATCATAAATCTTCGATAAGGTTTTATAAAAGCTTTTTAAAAGTTCTATTTGAGTAATAGGGCTTCCTGCTTGACAGACAAGAATGCCATGGGGGGTTAATTTATTCTTACAATTCTCGTAAAAGTCTTTTTGAAAAAGAGTTTTAGCATGTTGCAGGGGGTCTGAAGAATTAACAATAATTAAATCATAAGAGAGGTCTGTTTTTTTGATAAAATTCAAACCATCATCTAAAATGAGATGAACTTTGGGGTTTTCAAAAGCTCCAGCAGCAAGCTCACCAAAGTGGCGTTTACATAAATCAACCACTTTACCATCTAGCTCAACAACAATGATTTTTTCGATAAATGGATATTTTAATAGTTCTCTAGCGCAAGCTCCATCTCCACCACCAATAATTAAAACATTTTTAGGATTTGGGTGGATCATCATCGGAACATGCACTAACATTTCGTGATATATAAATTCATCCTTTTCAGAGAATTGGACAATATCATCCAACATTAAAACCTTACCCAGAGAATGGTTATTGAAAATGGTAATATTTTGATAACTGGATTGTTCAGAGATAATCTTGTCTTTAATTTGGAAAGTTTGAGTCCAATCATTAGTTAAATCTTTAGCAGACAAAAAGTGGATGTTAAGAAGCAAAAGTGCGAATAAACATCTTTTTATAAGAAAGGGCATATCAAAACTTTTTTTACTAAAAGTATACACCCGCTATAGGTTTTTAGGGTAGATAATTACTTAAGGCGGGGGGTTATTTGAACTTTTTTGATTTGGCGATCTGTGGTGCTTAAAACTAGCAACTCAAAGTCATCATGACTAATTTTTAGGTTTGGAGAGGGGATCATTCCTGCTCGATGAATGATGTATCCCCCAATGGTATCATAGTCACCCATTCGTGGAATCTTGATATGGCACTTTTGCTCAATTTCAAATAGGCTCATGCGTCCATCGACCACCCAAGAGTTTTTTTGTTGGGTAAATAGGTGCCCCTCGTCTTCATCATATTCATCGGCAATTTCGCCAACGATTTCTTCTAAAAGATCTTCAATAGTAACAATTCCTTCAATAGCCCCAAATTCGTCTACAACTAAAGCTAGATGTTGTTGTTTTTGCAAAAACTCCTGCAGTAGGTGGGATATTTTTCGGGTTTCAGGGGTGTACAAGGCCTCTGTAACTAATTTCTCGATTGGCTCATTGAGTCGATCAAAGTCTTTATTTTCGTAGCTTTCTAGGTAGTAATGAAAAACATCTTTATAAAGCAAGACTCCTTTAATTTGATCGAGCGTCCCATTATAGACAGGAATTCGACTATAATTTTCTTCTTTCAAAATTTCAGCAGCTTGTTTAATAGAAGTCGATTGAGAGAGGGCAAAAACATCCATTCGTGGAACCATGACTTCTCGTACAATTCTTTCCTTAAATTTGAGAATAGCTTCGATCAGCATCCTATCATTTGCTTCCAAGTTTTTATCTGGAAGCGACTCTCTTAAGAGGTCATACATTTTTTCTTTGATTAATCGAAGGTGCTCCTTACTGGTGCTCTGTTGATTATAAATATACTGAGTAATGCGCAAGAAGGGGTGTAAAATAGGGAAAACAATTGTTAGGTAGATAGAGGTGATAAACCCACCCATTAAAAAATGACTCTTAGCTTGCGATAAAGAGAGGATTCTTGGAAGCAAGTCGCTCAGTAAGATGTACACAAGAAAAAGTCCTAAGAGGATAAAAGGCAGGCTTGTCCAATCTAATTTATGCTCTCTTAAAGCAAGTGTTAATAAAAGGCTTGAGGCTCCAAAGCCAAAGCGAGCGATATTTTTAGCAAAAATGCAGCTAACGAAAAGGCCATTAAAAAAACGTTGGTGATAAGAGCGCTCATAGAGTTTTCCGTAGAAAAAAACAAAAGGGTGGGAGTCTAAATATTTTTTAGTGTCAATTTTTTGAGTTTTACGAAAAATTTGCGTAAGAACACATAAAAAATATATTTGGATCGCAAAGAAAGCAATTAAGAGAAGTGCTATAAGTAGCAAGCTATGACCTTATTTAGAAATTAGTTTACTATAATCTAATAAATAATCCATTGATTTTTTCTCTGCAAGGCGCATCTTCTTTTGATCTTCTTTTTTTAGATCATCATAACCTAAAAAGTGAAGAACACCATGTACAAGATATAAAGTGAGCTCTTGATAGAGAAGTTCAGGCTTCTTTTGACAGTAGTCGACGGCTGCTTGCGTTGAAACGAAGATCTCTCCCAAAAAGCATGGGGATGTGTTTAAAGGGTCTACTTGAATCGAAATGCAATCTGTAGGTGATGGATCGTTGAAATGCTGAAGATGGAGATCGCAAATTGTTTCTTGATCTACAAAGTAGATCATAATTTCGTCACAAGTTGCATTTTCGATTTCTAAAACAGCTTTAACAACCTCTTTCACAGAGGGTATGTTAATGGAAATCAAGCTTTGAAGATTTTCAACGGAGATTTCCAAGGCTATTCAACAGGCGTTTTAGGTAAACCTGTAACTCGTTTTCTGTTTTCTTCCCAACGACCTAGTTTTTTAAGCATTTCAATACGCTCAAAACGTTTTAAGACATTTCTTTTTTTCGTTGATTTAATGGATTTTCCAAAACTTGGGTGGCGTGACATAGTATTGCTTTCTGTTAGTTGTTAACGATTTTGACTTTGCCAATGAAATACTGTTGAGCAGAACTTCCTTGTACGGCATTAATTCTATCTTTGAAGCCATTTTTAAGATTGTCTTCTTTGGGGCCTGTTTTAGGACCTGAAAGTTTAGGTCTTTTAGGTGATACCATTCTTCTTCTGGCTTGTTTGCTTAATCGAGTCATAATTTACTACTTCCTTACAAATAATGGGTAGATTTTAGGCCAAATATAAATATTTTTACAAGTAATTTATCTTAAAATAATTACTTTGACTCGGAATTTTTGAGCCCTTCTGGATGAACGATTCCGCAAGAGACGGTAAACTTAATGGCATCTTCAATGGTCATATTCACTTCAATTAAATCTTTTTTCTTAAAAAGAAGGAGGTACCCTGAAATGGGGTGGGGGGCTGTGGGGAGAAGAACGGTGGCCAGCTCATCCTCTTGGAGCTTTTGACAGGCTTCGGGTGGTTTCCCACTCAATAAACCAAGGCAATATTTCCTCTCATTGGGAAAGGGAGCTAAAACAACTTTTTTAAAAGTAGAGGTGTCTGGTGAAAAAATGCTTTTAATAATATCTTTAGTTGTTTTGTATATCTTATTAACAAAAGGCAGTTTATGAATTATTTTGTCGCCAATTTTAATGAAGTAATTGATGAAGAAAATACGGGCTAGAGCTCCAATAAACGCTGTCACCAAAAAAAGGCCTATTAAAATAAAAATTTGCACTAAGTAATGAATGACCTTAGGTGGGAGATAGTTGAGGAGTCTGGGCTCTAAATGGAGAATCAAATTATAAAAATATTTTGTAAAAGGGTGAGTCAAGAAATTAAGGACAAAAAGAACTACAAGGATAGTTAAGGCAAAGGGAAGGAGGAGAGCGAGTCCAGAAAACAATAATTTCTTCATGATTTTATCTTGGGTTCAGCAGTTATCGGATCTTCATCTTTTACATCTTGAGCAACCATTCCACAAGATACGACAAATTTTAAAGCGTCTTCAATACTCATATCAATAAAAATAACATCTTCTCTGGGAAACTGAAGCAAGTAGCCCGTTGTCGGATTGGGAGTTGTGGGTAAAAATACAGAGACTAAATCTTGTTTGGATGGGATGCTCATTTCTGGAGGAGCTTCCCGACTTAAAAATCCAACACAGAAAACAGAGGCGTTAGGAAAAGCAACCATAACAACCTGTTTAAAGGTTTTTTCCTGAGGGGTAAACATCACTTCAATGACTTCTTTGACTGTTTTGTAAAGCTTATTCACAATTGGAATTCGATGAATAACTTTATCACCAAGTCTTACAAAATATTTAAATAAAAACCATCTAGCAAAAAGTCCCAATAATAAAATGAGCAAGAAAAGAGAAATTAAGATAACAATTTTACTCCAAATCTTAATAGCTTCTTGAGAGCTAATTAAAGGGCCTGAGCTTTTCATCATCAAAATATGGTGAAGAATTTTTTCTGTAAAACCCAAAAATGGTTGGGTCAATAGATTAACGATCAACATTACAATGATCGGTGTAAGGGCGATTGGAAGAATAATGACAAGGCCAGTTAAAAAATTTCGCTTCATTGCTCTAGAAATGTTTGGCTAAGATTTTTTGAAAAATAAAATCTCCAAGGCAAGCTTGCATGTTCTTTTGCATACGCTATTCCAATCCTTGGCCCACACAAAATATCATTACTTGGTAATTTAAGGCCACAGTCTTCAATCCAAATCCGATTTTTTAATAAAGATTGCCCATTATCTTGGAGATTAATTTGCATGGATTGACAAACTAGGCCTGGTCCAGTGGCGATGGGCATTTTATTACGCCGCCGCTTGAGCATGTGTTCTACTCCAAGCACAGGTATTAATGAGCGAATTAAAACAGCGTGGGGAGAGTCTTTAATATGTGTGACGACATTGAACAAGCAATGAATTCCGTAGCATAAATAAACATAGGCAATCGCGCCACGCTGATAGAGAGCTTCGTTTCTAGCTGTTCTTCGCCCGTTATAGGCGTGAGATGCCTTATCAAAGGGGCCCATATAACTTTCTGTCTCAGAGATAATGCCACCTGTAATAATGCCATTTGCATCTTGAGAATAGAGAATCTTTCCTAGTAGAGCCTGCCCCAGTCCAACAACATCTTCTGATAAATAAAATTGTTCATCTATCGGTTTGTAAAGAGGGGTGAAGTTGGGAATCTTTGCCATGCTTATCACAGCCTTCTATAAAGATCTTATTTGCGCATCCATTCAATTTCGCGATGCACTAAATCTATAGATTTAAGGCGCACGTTAATGTTTTTTCCAACTTGAAAAGAAATTTTGCCTCGCTCGGCTCTAAAACGACAATTTTGCTCATCAAAGATAAAATAGTCATCACCAAGGTCAGAAACGTGGATGAAGCCTTCGTATAATAATTCGGGCAATTCAAAGAAAAGACCAAACGGTTTTACCTTGGTAATAATTCCATGATAGACTTCTGTGATGGGTCTTATTTTAAAATACCTCATCATCTTTAATTCTTTAACGGCATTTTCTGCTTTAGCAGATAATCTCTCTTGATCTGAGCAACGATCTGCAATTTCGTTAATAAGAATATCGTTGGATGGCTCAAAAAGTTGTCTGTGGATAACTAGATCAACATAACGCCGAATAGGGCTTGTAAAGTGTGAATAGTATTGTAGTTGCAAACCATAGTGTCCAATATTATCTGGACTATAATAAGCCAGTTTCATGCATTTAATAAAGTGAACCGACAGGTAGTGTTCTACACTAGAGCCTTTAATACTTTCAAAAAGCTGTTGTAATTCTTCTTGAGTTGGGGTGGCTGAAATAGTCGCTCCCAAGGTCCCAGCCATTTGAATAAAGCTTTGAAGATTATCAGACTTTGGTTCTTCGTGAATTCTAAATGGAATCACAATTCCTTTATCACTTAGGTGCTTGGCGATGGTTTCATTATTTTTAAGCATAAACTCTTCAATCATCTGGTGGGTGATATCATAGTCAATTTTTTTGATCTGTATAGGAATGCCTGTTTTATCCAAAATCATCTTTGAGTCTGCTAACGCTAAATCAATACAACCTCTTTTTCTTCGACCCTCTTTTAAGATTAAGGCCATTTGTTCCACTTCTTTTAATTTAGCATAAAGAGGGTGTTCTATCTTTTGGTCCAAAATATCTTTAACTTGTTCGTAAGTAAATCTTTGGCAACTTTTAATGATCGAGCGGCAAATTCGATAGCTTAAAAGCTCTCCCTCCCCATCAAAAGTCATTAGGGTAGACACCGTTAATCGAGGAACATGAGGCTTTAAGCTGCACAAATTATCGGCAAGTTCTTTAGGTAACATTGAGATGCAGCGATCGGGAAGGTAGGTTGAATTGCAGCGCAAAAAGGCCTCTTGATCTAAAGGGGTATCCTTTTGAACAAAAAAAGAAACGTCTGCAATATGCACGCCGAGTTCAAAATGTCCATTTTTTGTTTTTTCAAAAGAGATTGCATCGTCATAGTCTTTGGCAGTTTCTGGGTCGATTGTAAAGGTAACCAGGTTTTGAAGGTCTTCTCGATCAGGATATTTTTTAGGATCGATCTCTTTAGGTAGTTTTTTTACCTCTTGCAAGACCTCCTCTGGAAAATCTTCTCTTAATGCAAATTCTGCAACAGCGGCATCTGAATCGATGTTTGCATCACTTATTTTTCCAATATAGCTTTTAAACCGCCCTTTAATTTTCTTTTTTGATCCTTTGGTATCTAGTTGTACCAAGATGCGATCGCCCACGCATAGCTTTTCAGTTTTTGGAAGGACAAATTCTATTTGTTTATTAGGTCCTAGTAAGGGACTTAAAATATAACCGATGGTCGACGTTTTTTCAATCATAGTCCCACCAATATATTTTAAGCGTCTTTGTAGGATTTCTATGACTTCGCCTTCATAGCCTTTAAAATCTTTGCCAAGAACGTTGACTTTAACAAGGTCTCCTTCAACGGCAAATTTTGTTGAGTTTTTAGGAATGAAGACTTCCATGTTTGTATTTTTGAGATTTGATTTTACAAATCCATAGCCTAAGCGATGTGATCTGAAAATTCCTGTAATATGTTGTTTCTTTTGCACAAAAAAATTCTTGAGAGGTTTAAGATAATAAATTATGATTTTACCAGTTTTAAAATTTTAAACCTAAACAAATAACTAAATTTACCCGAAGGGGGACTAAATGGATCAAGTAGCGTTGGCTCAAAATGTGCATATGTGTTACCTAGATAGCCCCTACATGGGCGTAGATAAAATTTTACAAGCCCCTGTTTATTCTCCTGACATTGGATTAATGATGGATTATACCCATAAAGGTTTTTCTGTATTAGGAGCGGCAACTGGGATTTTTCATCCACCGGTAGGCCTCATGTTTATGGTCTTAGGGCAAGGATGCAAAATGATAAGAAATCTGAGTGCCTACGACATGTCTTTGATAAAAGCACCTTTCAGCAATACGTATTCGGGTTTAATCGGCGTCGCTTTAAAAACAATAGCCCTTGCTAAGCCTGAAATAGGGGCTTTTGCGGCTTTGATAGGAATATTTGATGTTTTGGAAGAAGGAGAGCTTTTGGTTTCCAGGGAACAGAATCATTTAAGCGCTTTGGAAAATTCACTTTATCCCTTTAATGCAACAGGCGTTCAATATGCCACCAGCCAATTAAGGTTTATCAGAGTAGAATCCCAAACAGCAGCGTGTAATTTGTTTTTTAAAGTAATTGGAGAAAATCATCCTGAGTTGATCAATACACTTGGAAAAAACAAAAACTTATCTCCTAATCTTCAAGATGATCGAGGTAATACTTTGGCTCATCATGCCGTACTACAAAACAACCCCAAATTAATAATGGCCCTTGCCGGTATTGAGGGAGCTGATTTTAACATTGTGAATCAGGCAGGAGATTCACCCCTTGCTGTTGCGGCTAATTTAAAATTAAGCGGTGTCGCCGAGGCGCTTCTTGCAGCAGGAGCCAATCCCAATTTTTACTTAAGAGAGGGGTACTACTTGGCTGAGCAATGTTATTTCAACAACGCATTACCCTTCTTTAAGGTCCTTGCGCAAAATGAAAACTTTAATCCAATGATAGCCAGAGATGGCGGTTCATTGCTTGCAAGAGCCGTGCGAGAAAATAATAGTCAGTGGTTAGACTGTTTTATTCAACTGCACGAAATGGGCAGTCCTTATCAAAAAGGGCAAATCAAAGCAGCCTATCATGCTTTAAATGAAAACGCAGATTTTAAAATAATGCCGGGTTTTGATTATTTTAATAATCAATATTTGAAAGAGCTTTAAGGGCTATCGCCAAGCTTAAAGAATTTCACATTTAACCCTTTTTATGGCAGGATTTAAGAAAAAATATAGAGACACATGGAAGAAGCATCAGACGTTTTAAAGAAAATTTTTAATCCCCATCTTTATGAGAAGAAATGGCAAGATTATTGGGAAGCAAAGGGAATTTACCACTCAGAGATTGATTATTCAAAACCCAAGTACTACGTATTAGATATGCTTCCTTACCCTTCTGGGTCTGGTTTGCATGTGGGTCATCCTGTTGGATACACAGCCACAGACATTGTTTCGAGACACAAAAGGCAGCTAGGCTACAATGTGATCCACCCAATGGGTTGGGATAGCTTTGGACTTCCCGCTGAACAATATGCTATTCTGACAGGGGTTCATCCTAAGATAACGACAGAAAAGAATATTGATAATATTCGCGCTCAACTCAAGCGATTGGGGTTTGATTATGATTGGAGACGCGAAGTCAAAACAAGCGATCCAAAATTTTATCGTTGGACTCAGTGGATATTTAATAAACTATATGAACGCGGGTTAGCTTATCAAGCAGAGCTCATGGTTAATTTTTGTCCAGCTCTTGGTACAGCTTTGGCTAACGAAGAGGTGATTGATGGTAAATCTGCTGTCGGAGGACATCCTGTTGAAAAAAGACCTCTTCGTCAGTGGATTTTAAAAATTCGAGAATATGCGGATCGGCTGCTGGAAGATTTGGATGCTCTAGATTGGCCAGAGGGTATAAAAAAACTGCAGAGAGATTGGATTGGGAAGAGTGAAGGGGCTTTAGTCTACTTTGTCGAGAGCAAAACTCAAGAAGTAATTACTGTTTTTACAACTCGACCTGATACTATTTTTGGAGTTAATTGTCTTATTTTAGCCCCAGACCATCCTATTGTAAAAAAAATTACAAGCTCAGAGCAAAGAGCCTCTGTTGAGGCCTATGCTCAAGAAGCCATTAATAAAAATGATCTAGAAAGAACAGAGTTAGCCAAAGAAAAATCAGGTGTGTGGACGGGGGCTTTTTGCACAAATCCCGTAAACAATGAAAAGATTCCCATCTGGATTGCTGACTATGTCTTGGTAAGTTATGGTACAGGGGCTGTAATGGCGGTTCCTTGTGATGATGAAAGAGATTTTGAGTTTTCTAAAAAATATAATCTGCCATTTCATAAAATTCTCGATCCGATCTCCTCACCAAAAGGGATTGAATTGGATGATTTCAAGGCTCAAGTAAAAGCGGGTAAAGCTTGCTCTAATGGTCACGTGGGATTTATCTATAACAGTCAATTATCTCTCCTTAATCTGAATGGATTGTCAATTGAACAAGCGAAAGAAAAGGTGGCAGACTGGCTTGAGAAAAATGAAAAAGGAAAAAGAACGATTAATTATAAACTCAGAGATTGGTTGTTCTCTAGGCAAAGATATTGGGGAGAACCTTTCCCAATTCTTCATTTTGAAGATGGCTCAATCCGAACGCTTGATGATGATGAACTTCCCCTGTTACCCCCTGAATCGGTTGATTACCAACCCTCTAAAGATGGACAAAGTCCTCTAGCTCAAGATAAAAATTGGATAGAGATCATAGATCCTAAAACGGGACGAAAGGCTTTTCGAGAGTCTAATACAATGCCGCAGTGGGCGGGCTCTTGCTGGTATTTTCTTCGCTACTTAGATCCAAACAATGATAAAGAAATGGTCAACAGAGAAGCTATTGACTATTGGATGCCTGTAGATTTGTATGTGGGTGGAGCTGAGCATGCTGTCTTACATCTTTTGTATGCACGGTTTTGGTATAAGGTTTTATATGATTGTGGGCTTGTAAATGGACAAGAACCTTTTCAGTCACTTAAAAATCAAGGGCTTGTTACTGCAAGGTCTTTTAAAAATAGCACTAATCAATATGTTTCTGCAGATTCTGTAAGAGAAGAGCATAATCAATTTTATCATGTCAAAACAGGAGAAAAGCTAACTTCTCAAATTGAAAAGATGTCTAAATCAAAACTCAATGGAATAAATCCTTTAGATATTATTGATGAGTATGGTGCCGACGCTTTGCGGCTTTATACAATGTTTATAGGCCCCCTTGAAAAAGAAAAAGTTTTTGAAAAGCAAAATATCACGGGATGCTATCGACTTTTAGCAAGATTTTATGATTTTGTTTTGTCTGATAAATTATCAGACGTTGTAGATGCGGATAATTTACGAATCAGTCACAGGCTTGCAAAGGGCATTTTGGAAGATATTGAGACCTATCAGTTTAATACAGCTGTTTCTAAGTTGATGATTTTTGCAAATGAGCTTACTAAGCTAAATGTCTATTCTAAACAGGCTTTAAAGATGGCTCTGCAATGCCTTTATCCTTTTGCTCCGCATTTAGCTTATGAGCTATGGGAAAAACTGGGTGAAAAATCAGAGCTTGCTTTGATGCCTTTTCCGAAGGTGGAAGAAAAATATTTAATTGAAGAAGTTGCAACATATGTGGTTCAAGTCAACGGAAAGCTACGGGGAAAATTTGATTTGCCCAAAGATCAATCTCAAGAAGATATTATCAGACTTGCAAAGTTGAATCCGAATATTTCAAAACACTTGGATAAAACAATTATTAAAACTATATTTGTCCCCAATAAATTAATTAACTTTGTTGTAGAATAGATGCAGATACTTTATGGGCTTTTGTTTTTGCTGTTAACTTTGGTCTATTTGCCAAAGTTTCTTTATGATTTTATTGTTAAAAAAAAATATCGAGGCAGCTTCTTAAAAAGGCTAGGTTTTATCAAAGAAAAATTTCGCCAAGGATCTCCCACTATTTGGATTCATGCAGTGTCAGTTGGGGAGATAAAAGGGGCATCAGCTCTTGTAAAAATGCTTAAAGAAAAATATCCGTTGAGTACCATTATTGTCTCATCGATCACTCAAACGGGTCATTCTGAGGCTAAAAAAGTGTTGCCAAGTGTCGATTATCACTTATTTTTGCCTTTGGATTTTAAGTGGTCTGTTAATCGAATTATTGGAACACTGAAAATCGATTTAGTTCTTTTAGTTGAAACAGATATTTGGCCAAACTTTTTGCAAAGATGTAAAAAGAAAGGAGCTCAAGTTCTTTTAATCAATGGCAAAATTTCAGAGCGCAGTCATAAAAGACTTAAAGTATTTTCCTTTGTTGCAAGATGGTACTATTCAACGATTGATTTTTTTCTAGTTCAAGATGAAAGTTTTAGAAGTAGATTTATTGACTTAGGGGTTGCTCCTGAAAAAATCAAGATTGTGCCCAATTTAAAATTAGACGATATTTACAGCGAGCTCAATGAAGAGGGTCTTTTAAAGCAGCGTCAAAAATTTGACATTCAAGATTTAAGTATTGTGATTGGATCGACCCATGAAAATGAGGAAAAATTGATTTTAGATCAGCTAATGCCTCTACTTGATCACTACTCTCATTTAAAACTATTTGTTGTTCCCAGACATCCTGAGCGCTTTGACGACGTTGAAAAGATCATTAAAAAATATAATGTGCCCTATGCAAGGCTTTCAACAGGGGAATCGTTTGTCGGTAAAAGGATTATTTTAATCGACGGGATGGGGCAACTAAGAATGCTTTACCAATTGGCAACTCTGGCAATTGTTGCGGGTAGCTTTAATCCCAAAGTTGGAGGGCATAATATTTTAGAACCTCTTTGGTATTCAACACCGTGTATTTTTGGACCCTATATGCATACTCAAAGTCAATTTGTCAATTTAGTCATGCAGACAAAATCAGGACGACAAGTGCCCATTGATGAATTAAAAAATACAGTATGCGAACTTCTCAATGATAACTTTAAATTAAAGCAAATGGGAAGGCGTGGAAAAGACATTTTTATTAAGTCCGCAGGCGGAACTAAACAAACTCTAGAATATATTGAAAAACTTCTTGAAAAAAAGAAGTTAAAAACATAAACTCTTGGCTTAAATTTATCGCGGGATGGAGCAGCGGTCAGCTCGTTGGGCTCATAACCCAAAGGTCGGAGGTTCGAATCCTTCTCCCGCAATTTACTCGGCGGTATAGCTCAGTAGGTTAGAGCAGCGGAATCATAATCCGTTTGTCGTTGGTTCGAATCCGACTACCGCTAGATCGCTTCAAGTTAGATGGATTGAACTCCATCGTACACAATCACAATATTCTCAAACTTTCCAGTCATCACCTCATATTCATGCAAAGGCTTAGCTAAAAAGGTTATTGTATCTGTGCTTGCATCATAGTGTGGTTCTGAAAGTTGTAAAATATCTGCGCCCACACCTTCTTCATTTTCTGCTTTAAAATCAACATAACTAATCACAGCGTTCGGGCTGTTTTCTTGCATTTCTGCACTTGCTTGCCATTTTTTAACAAATTGATTGAGGGCTAAAGTACCGGCGCTTCTGTCGGGCTTATCACTAAAATAAACGAGCGTTTTATCGTTCCCTGTAATTTTTAATAAATAATAGCCAATTTTATTGGGACAAACAGTGAGCTCTGCCCCTTTGGCTTGCTGGATATAAATAAACTCAGGGGAGGATATGCGATTTTTGTTTTTAACCGAGTCATTTTGAGCTGTAATGAAAGTGCTTATGCTAAGCAAGATTACAATCCCAAGTTGTTGAAAATATTTCATAGCGTACCTATTGACTTGCATTATGCGTAACTTCTCTTGCTGACAAGGGAGTTGGCATGACTTTATATTCGGATTTTAATTGGTCACTGGGGAGATTGATTCCATCGTAGACTAAAACAACGTTTTTAAATCGGCCTATTTTTATCGGTTGATCGGGGACGGTTTTGACTGTAAATAAGAGAGAATTGGATGGGCGATGATAAACTGGCTTGCTTAGCTCTAAAACATCTTTTTCTATTCCAGATTGTATTGATAGCTTAAAACTTAAATGGCTTAAAATGGGGCTCGGCCCTTGATCTTTAAAAAGGATTTCATGGCTTTGCCAACTTTTCAAAAAGGCCCTTAAGGGCACAACACCCGCTTTGTGCCTAGATTATGCTGATATATAGACAATGCGGGGATATAGACCGCGAAGAGAGAGCTGATATTGCCCTGGAATGGTAGGGTCCTTTTTTAGAGTAGCTGAGCTTGCTTGCTGGACAAATAAGAGGTCTGTTTGAAATTTACTCGGCAAAGTCAAAAGGGGGTCATCTAGGGTGAAAAGGAGGTTTGCTGTGCCAGCGACAATTAATAGAGCGAGTAAAATTCCTTTAATCTTCATAGATATCGAAATTGTCAAAATATTTTTAGGCTATAACAGGAGGCTAAATCAATGTCAATTTTTTATTTTAATGAAATGTCAATTTTTTATAAATAGAGGCCATTCTTAATACTAATTTAATACTTATAAATTAAAATTAACCTTTAATGTATTACTAAGAGTTAAGTTTATATGAAAATATATGGCCTCGATATAATCACTCCTGTTTCTTTGTTTTCAGGCAAGTCAGTTGAAGAGAAAGAGGAAAAAAATCGCGATTCTTCCTGCTTTGTAAATAGAACTATTCGCATAGAGCACCCTAAAGATGACGCTAGGATTCAAGACATTTTACAGGGCAATATTGCCTCTATTAACAGCCTCTTCTTTCCCAAGCACTTAAATGATGAGACAAAACTTATTTTTAAAATAGTGGAAACTCTCCTTACAGATCCTGATAAAGTGGATTTTTCTAATGCAGAAGATTCCTCTTGGAGAGATTATTCGTCAGAACCTCAGAATGTTAAGGTGATTTTTGAAGGGAAAGAGTATCCGTTTTATCAAATGATGAGCAAAGTCAAATGGGACTTGATAGACCTACCTAAAAAGCTTCTCGATCATTGCGAAGAGAATCGCAACGGAGTTAGCCGCTTATGCTGGTCTATTCGTTCAGCACCTTGGAGCAAAGCATACTTATATACTAATCTGCATATTATCGAAAAAAGAGCAGTGGTGGGCTATAGTTGTTCTGGCCATGAATTTAATCGATTCTTGAGAGGAGAAGATGGCAGCCTGAGTCAAGAAGAACTTAAAAAATGGCTATGTCGTACGGCTATTTTGTGTAACGGTCTAAATAAAATACCAGCATCTAAATCGGTAGAAGAAAGCGGCTATGTTTACAGATGTTTAACAGATGTCGAAAAAGGGGGCCAGCAAAGTCTGATCAGTACTTATCAAAAGCAGATGGAGAGTCATCAAAAAGTTAAAGAGCTTGGGTTTACCGGAGTTTCTTATAAGAGGCCCTTAACAGGCTTTTTAGGAAGTGATTATTATGCTTATGAAAATGATTGTATGAAGGTCTATTTGAATCCACAGACTCTGGCAAAGGATATTTCAGGACTTTCAGACTACCCAGAAGAAAACGAATGTTTATTTTTACCCAATACCAAAGAGCATATCTTGAGATCGGTTGTTTACCCTATTAATGGCAAAGAAAAAACGAACCGCTATCTATTTGTATCCAAGTTGATTTCTAAACGTCAGGGCGTGCTTTAATCGAAATACTGGGTAATCGATAGAGGAGCTTTCTTGGCTCTTTCTAGAATTTTTTTCGTAAAATTTTCACTTTGAAGATCCTTATCAATTTCTTGTAGTGTTTTTGCTTTTGAAATCTTTAGACATTTTTCAAAAGCGCTTTGCACTTTTTCTGAGTTTAAAAGAGCCTTCGCCTTGGCTGGGTTTTGGCGCAAATACTCAGAAAAGATTTTGTAAGTCGGCTGATCTGGATCTAAGGGGGGCCAGTGGTAATCAGGCTTAAATTCTGAGGGTTCTGAGGTATGAAAATCGGAAAAAGCATGCCCTTTATCATATCCAATGACTCTTCCTTGAGGGTCTATTCCAAATTGACCTGTATGGGTATCGTAATTTCTCACTACATAATCAGAAATCAGATGAGCAAACAGATGCTCTTGCTGCTTTTGAGTTAGCTTTGCAGGATCGAAGCCATTTTGATCACAAAAGAGGCTATTTTCTAATTCTACAAATGGTTCTATAACTCCGGTCATGTTGCCAATTTTGCCTTGTTTAGCAACAGGAACCAGGCCATCTGTGATAATATTGCACAAACGACTTGCGATAACTTCATTGATAAGGGAGTAACGATTCTCTTTGAAAAAGAAAAGCTTTCCCGCCGAGTCTTGTAAAATATAAGAGGGGTGGGTTCCAGATCTCATTTTTTTGATGATTAAATACTCTCCTAATTTCTTTTCGGCATCGGCGTTGAAGGGGGCAGAAGGGTTTTGACTTGAGGGAGAGAATCTGGATGAAATTCTCGCTCCCTTCTCAAGGCTTCTTTGTGAATGAGTGAATAACTGACTAGTATTTAGATGGTTAGCTTTTGAAATGCCAAGCATGAGCAATCCTTGAATAACTGAATGAACCAAATTATACAGAGATTATGTTAAGAATGGATAAAAGAGCCTCTTTTAGAATGCGTTGCCCGGTTGCTCAAGGGCTAAAGCTCTCCCAATTTTTCAAGCAGACTTGTGATCATTAAGTACCCCTTTTTAAGGCGGCTAATTGAAAAATGTTCATTGGGGGCGTGAACTTGATCAGTGCTCAATCCTAGCCCCAGGGCCAGAGTCTCAGCTCCAGAAATATTTTTAATAGCATAAGCGATAGGAAGGCTTCCCCCGCCGATATATTTTTTACAAGGCTTTTGAAAGACCTCGCTCATTGCAAGAGAGGCAATCTGCGCAATTTTAGAATCAAACTCTGCCCACATAGCATGAGCCATTCCATGATCTGTAAGGGAAAGTTTAAGTCCTTTAGGAACTAAAGTATGAATAAATTCTTCGAATTGCTTTTTAATTTTAACAGGATTTTGATTTGGAACCAAACGCATTGATGCTTTGGCGTGAGCCATTGATGGAATAACCGTTTTAAAGCCTTCATCAATATAGCCACCCCAAATGCCATTGATTTCAAAAGTAGGTCGAAGCCCCATTCTTTCAAGAGGTGAAAATTCTTTTTCTCCACCCAAAGGTAACGTGTTGTGCTCTTTTTCAAACGCTTTTTGATCAAAGTCTAAATAGAGTTGATCTTTTTCTTCTTTAGAAAGAGTGCGCACATCGTCATAAAAGCCCGGGATTGTTACAGCACCATTGGCATCATGAAATTTAGAAAGTATTTCACAAAGAGCTTGAATAGGATTATAAACGATCCCCCCATATAAGCCAGAATGAAGATCGCTGCGAGAGCCTTTTAAGGTGAGTTCAAAAGTATAAATACCACGAAATCCAATGCATACAGCCGGCTTATTTTCATCAGGCGTGTCTGCATCGACAATTAAAAAGTAGTCCGCTTGAAGTTCTTTTTTATATTTAGATAAAACTTCGGTGAGTCCCTTACTTCCAACCTCTTCTTCTCCTTCGATAATGATCTTCAGGTTGACAGGGTAGCGGCCTTCTTTTTTGAAAATAGAACGCAAGGCGCTCAAAGTATAAAAAGCCTGTCCTTTGTTATCACAAGCACCCCGAGCAAAAATAAGATCTCCTTTGATCGTAGGCTCAAAGGGGGGCGAATCCCAGAGATTAAGGGGATCTACTGGCTGAACATCATAGTGTAAATAAAGTAAAACAGTCGGTTTATCTTTGCCTGCTTTTAAATTTTGAGCAAAGAGACAAGGGTGGTAGGATGTTTCCCAACGCTGGACAGAAAGATCGATATTTTCTAGCAGATTAGAAAGCCAGCTGAAGCAAGATTCAATTTCGGGTTTATATTGCTTTTGAGCTGAAATGGTTTTAAAACGCAAATACTCAAAAAATTCAGCTAAAAGCTCTTTTTTATTTTTTTCAAACTCATTTTCAAAGTATTTAAGATTGTGATTCATTGCTGAGTTGATTGAACGTTTTAATTTTTTGCTCCATGATGGCTTTGGCATTGTCTAACATATAGCAGCCAAGCACTTCATCTCCATCATAAGTCATTTCCACTAGAAGTTCATCGCTAGCTTCAGACTTATTACAGACCATTAAAACATAGCATTCCAAAGATTCTTTTTTAAGAATTTTTTCAATTTTTGATAAAAGTTTTGTTTGCATTTTGTTTCCTTATTATCAATTAAGATATTAGATACTCTGGCAGAGATTAATTTGTAAACAAATATAGCCACTTTAGAAGACTGATTCAGCAATTTTATCTGCTAAATAATTAGGCAGGGCTACCAAAAATCGAAGGATTAAGTAAAGTGTAAGAGGAAAAGCAATTAAAGATTTATTGTTTTGTAGACCTTTGCGAATGATGTGTGCTGCTTTTTCTGCAGGCACCAGCAGAGGCATATAAAAATTATTTTTATCAGTAAGAGGGGTTTTAACAAAGCCCGGAGCAATCGTAGATACTTTAATGCCGAATCGTTTTAAATCTAGGCGGAGTCCCTGTCCATAAATACGCCCGTAAGCTTTAGTTCCATTATATACATAATGTTTGGCAAAGCCTCTAAAGCTTGCAAGTGAGCTCATAATGGCTATCTGCCCTTTTTTTCGCTCTTTCATTTTTACAATGAGAGGTTCGATCGTTGCATGAAGACCTAAAATATTTGTTCCAATGACATCTAAAGGATCAGAATCTGGTTCTTTAGAAATGTTTTTTCCAATACCAATGCCTGCATTAGCGATGACTAAATCAACCGGATACATTCGGTCAAAGCTTAAAATTTGGGTGGCCATTTGTTCGCGGTTGCAAATATCAACAACCTCTATCTGTACAATGGCCCCAAGGGCTGTGCAAAGCTTTGAAACCTCTTCTAATTTTTCAAGGTTTCTACCCATTAAGCAAAGAGCTACGTTATCTTTGGCATATTCTAAAGCGAGCGCTTTGCCAATACCTGAACTTGCTCCGGTAATTACAATGGAAAAATAATTCATAATAGATCCAAAAGATGGTTACGTGTTTCGCAAATTTTTTTATCTCCAAAATGTTGGATGGGTCCTGGAGCATTGTAGTGATCATCAATTAGCCAGTCTTTCTCTTCAGCTTTCAGTTTTTTAAAATGTTTCCCTTTTAAATCTACCAAGGCTTTTTTGATGACGGGTTTATTTTCTCCATGTCGCTGCTCGATATTTAATAAACTAGCAATAGGAACGCCATGTATTTCCCAATCATCGCTACGTTGTTTTAGGTTTTTTACGCAGGCTAAATAACCTGTATGCTTTCCTCTTATTAGTAAAGCTGCTGTGCAGCCCAAAGCATGCGTGTATTCTGCATCAAAGGAGCTTGGATTTGCGCAACGCCCTTCATAACCAAAATAATGTGAGTGTGGGTTGAATTTTCCTTGATATAAACCTTTTTCTTTGGCTTTATCCAGCGCTTTCTCTGTCATTTCAATGAGTAGTTTGTGTGTGTCGATTTTAGCAAGCTGGATATTGCCGTGCGGATCACGATCCAACAAGAGTTGTCTTTGAATATTTTCAGGAAGGGATTTAAAAAAATGATAAGAAGAGGCTGGTAATTTTTTAATAAAGTCTTCACTTGTATTTTGCTGAGCTACTAACAAATGATTTAAATGGTGATTGAGCTCTCTAAAAGAAGGGATGAAGTCAATGAGCCCTTCAGGAATTAAAACGACACCGTAGTTTTTTCCTTTGCTAGCTCTTAAGATAATCAGTTCAACAATTTGATCAATAATGTCAGATAAAGAATATTTCTTATCTAAAACTTCTTCACCAATAAATACAAGATTGGGGTGTGTTTGCAGGGCGCACTCAAGGGCAATATGAGAGGCTGATCGCCCCATTAGTTTAATAAAGTGGTAATATTTTTTTGCTGAGATGGCATCTGTTAGAATGTTGCCAATTAATTCAGAATAGAGTTTGCAGGCGGTATCAAAACCAAAAGAGATTTCAATGTAATCATTTTGTAAATCTCCATCAATAGTTTTGGGAACTCCGCAAACAGCCGTTTTTGCACCATGCTTTTTAAAGTATTGAGCTAAAATAGCTGCATTGGTGTTTGAATCATCTCCTCCGATGATCACAAAACCATCTAACTTTAAATGTTGGGCTGTTTTGAAAGCCTTCTCTAGTTGTTCTTGGCTTTCAATTTTTGTTCGTCCAGACCCAATCATATTAAAGCCGCCCAAGTTGCGGTACTTATCGAGAGTCTCTTTGGTGATCTCTTTATATCTCCCTTCGATTAAAGCGGAGGGACCATCTAAAAAACCAAGAAGCTTTGAATCAGGATGAATTCTTTTCAAAGTTTCATAAAGTCCCCAAACGACATTGTGTCCGCCAGGAGCTTGACCTCCTGAAAAAACAACGCCCACTGTAAGGGGAGTTTGATTGTGATGGGGCCGAGGTTTGAGCTTGAGAAAGGGTTGGTTATTTAATTGATCAAAAAAAGGGGCAATTTCTTCGGGCAATGCTGTTAATTTTTGATCTACAAAATCTATAGATTCTATATTAGAGAAAATGACTGGACGATGAACACTTTTGCTTAAAAGGGCTTCGCTTAATGGGTTCAATTTCATAGAGCACAATAAACAATATTAAACTAGTAGATTTACATTGATTAGATCCAAGAGTCAAGAAAAAGAAAGTGCTTAGCAGTAAATAACGTTAACAGCAAGTCCACCCAGAGACGTTTCTTTATAAATTGACTGCATATCTTTGCCGGTTTGAAACATCGTTTTAATGACATCATCTAAAGAAACTTTATGGGTGTTTCCTGTTTGTTTCATGGCTAGTCTTGCAGCGTTAATGGCTTTAATGGCTCCCATTGTATTGCGCTCAATGCATGGAATTTGGACAAGACCCTCAATCGGATCGCAAGTAAGCCCCAGGTTATGTTCCATTCCAATCTCTGCAGCAATTTCAACTTGTTTGGGAGTTCCTCCCCAAAGAGCAGCAAGAGCTCCTGCAGCCATTGAACAGGCTACACCAACTTCTCCCTGGCAGCCCATTTCGGCTGCGGAAATTGAAGCTCCTTTTTTATATAGGATGCCAATAGCAGAGGCAGTTAAAAGATAGACTTCTACCCAATTAGGACATTTTTTTTGTGTAAACTTTTCATAGTAATGCAAAACGGCAGGAACGACACCAGCTCCACCATTTGTAGGTGCTGTAACCACCCTTCCTCCAGCCGCATTTTCTTCGTTGACCGCCAACGCAAATAAAGAGACCCAGTCAAAGATATCTTCAGCCTCGGGGGTACGATTTGGGTCCTGTAAAAAGCGATAGAGCTCTGGAGCTCGTCTTTTCACATTGAGTTTCCCTGGTAAAAAACCTTCATTTTTGCATCCATTTCGAACAGATTCTTGCATCACATGCCAGAGTTCAGCCAGGCCTTTATGGATGTCTTTATCTGTATGATAAGCTCTTTCATTGACCATCATGAGTTCATCAATGCTCAGATTCTGATCATGACAGAGCTTTAAAAGTTCTTTACAGCTTGAGAACGGGTAAGGGGTTTCAAAAAGGGGTTCAATGGGCGTTTTATGTTGAATTTTGCGATGTTCAACAATAAAGCCACCACCGATCGAATAGATAACTTCGTTGAAGAGTTCTTTTTGATTTTTATCATATGCAATAAAGCGCATCGCATTGCTGTGATAGGGGATGACTTTATCTTTATAAAAAACAAGGTCATTTTTTTCCTCAAAGGCAATGGAGTGGCTAGAAGATAGATCTATTTTTTTGCTTTCGCGAATCAGATTAATAATGCCGGGAATTTTGGCAGGATCTACTGACTCGGGTAAATAGCCAGCAAGACCGAGTAAAATAGCCTCATCTGTTTTATGTCCGATGCCTGTGAGCGCTAACGAACCATAAAGTTCGACTAAAATGCGTTCTGTTTTACCAAATAAATTTTTTTCTTTAAGCTCATTTAAAAAAGCATGTGCAGCTCGCATGGGGCCGACAGTATGAGAACTAGAGGGACCTATTCCAATGGAAAGTAAATCAAAAACACTAATAAACACAAATTTTAGCCAAGGTTAATAAAAATTAATCAGCAACCTTTATGCTTTCGATCTTTTCTGAAAGAGAAAGGTCACTTAATAAAGCTTCCTTATTGACTATAGCAGTTACAGCGATATCAGACCATATATTTAATGCCGTCTCAATCATATCAATAAAAGCGTAAATAGGAAGGATGAGGCCCATGACATCTATAGGAACTCCCATTCCCACCAGAAAGGCGCTTGCTAGAAAATAACAACCCATCGGAACAGAAGCATTGCCTATAGCTGCCAGGGTTGAAAGGAGTACCCAAAAAAACATCATAGGGATAGTAAAGACTAAACCGCTCTCAGCAGAGACAAACATCACCGTAATTAAAATAAAGGCGGCGCATCCATTCATATTGATAACAGAGCAAAGTGGAAGGGTAAAATTAGCAACTTTTTTAGATATTTTACCTTTATTTACTGCGCACTCGATTGCCAGCGGAAGTGTGGCTGAGGAGGATTTTGAAAAAAAGGCGGTCAGTAGAGCGGGGTAGGAGCTTTGAACTGTTTTGATAGGGGAAATGCCTTTGATTTTAAGCAGTATCGGTAAAACAACAATGCCTTGAACAAGATTTGCCCCTATAACGCAGATGATGTAAAAAGCAAGTGGCTTTACAGCTTGGTAATCATAGACAATTTTTTGTAAGAAAAGTGTTGTAAAAGCCCAAATTCCAATCGGAATAAATCGGATGATAAAGGAAGTAATTTTAAGAAGTGCTTGAAACAAACTCGAGAACCATGTGTGCAAGTGGACTCGTTGCTTTTCTGGAAGTGTTAGAACGGCAAACCCAAAAACAGCAGAAATTAAAGCAGCCCCAAAAACGTTATTATCTAAAAAAATCTCGACAAAATTAGTTGGAAACATGCTTAGAAGGGTCGCTAAAAAGGAGGGCTGAGTGGGCATGATAATATCAGGACTTGGCGCAAATCCTGTCGAGGGCTGAATGGTGACATAAAAAGCTAGGGCGATTAGGGCGGCAATGACCGTAGTAATTAAGGTATACTTTAGAACTTTACGTCCTAGAAATTTCATCTCTTTTAAACTATCAAACCCACTAATGGTGGCTAAAATAGAGAGAAAAATAATAGGAATGCTAATTAATTTTAGAGCTCCTAAAAATAACTCGGAGAAAAATTCTGCAGTTAGCATTAAAAAAGGGATCCGTGTTAACCCTGTTATCGCCCCGATAACCAAGGCTAACGAGATATAAGCTGTTGAGCGTAATTGGCTTTTCATCATATCTTTCTAGTTAACGTATGCAACTAATTTTTAGTTTAATTTAAAATTTTTCTTTTAGTTAATTTTCTCTTATAAGTAAAGATTTTATCCGATATTTTAGATAATAACACTTTTAATTAACAGTTGTTTTGACTCTTTACAAAAGATGAAATAATTTCTTCTTGTTTTGTAAATAAACATATTTATTTATTAATTATCTCTTTGAGAAAGAATCTTTACATTTTTCGCAGCTAAAAATACTTTATAATACAAATAACTAATGGCAGACATAATAAAAATTGTCGCCGAGTAGGCTAGTGCCATTACTCTTAATGGGTTGGGTAGGTTCATAGCTTTGAAATTGGTGTAGTTAAATTTAGCTTTGATTGTCATGGCAACTAAATAATAAGCAAAAAGGGCTAGATAAGTAAAAAGTGCTATCAAAGACATTTTTACACTATTGCGAACCCGGCTATATAAAAAACCGCCAAAAATGACGGTATAACAGAAAAAATTGGCCCAAACATCTATTGTGTTTTTTTCAATACCTTTGTTTTTAAGTATGAAGGGGAAGAGTGAAAGAATAAACAAAATGGCAGAAATGATAATTCCCCAATTTTGCAAGTTTTTTTGAGTTTTGATATATAAAGGTTTAGTATCCATAGGTCCTCATAATTAAGTTGTATTCATTCTCCCGTACAGGTTGAATAGAAAGGCGAGATCCCTTTTTTAAGACAGCCATCTGCTGTAGCCCTTCAATTTCTCTGAGCATTTCTAAACTAATTAGGTTAGAAAATTTTTGAACGAATTTGACATCTACCATATGCCAAATGGGATTTTCTAAGCTAGCTTTTGAATCATAGTATTTACTTTTTGAATCTAGGGCGGTATGGTCTGGGTAGCTTTCTCTTACGATTTCCATGAGACCTACAATTCCTGAAGGCTTGGCATTGGAATGATAGAAAAAAGCCTTGTCTCCCTTTTTCATCCTATCACGCATGAAATTTCGAGCTTGATAATTTCGAACGCCTTCCCACATCGAGATGGCATCTTTAGAAAGAGTATCGATAGAATAAGCGGAGGGCTCACACTTCATTAGCCAGTAATTAGTCATAATTTGCACAAGAGGGAAGAAGGGAGTTTTCTTTGAGGCTCAAATAACTTTGTAAAATCAAAGTTGCACAAGCGGCATCGATGACTTTAGAGCGTTTTTTTCGCGACATGTTATTTTCTTTCATTGCTCGTTCAACCTGAACAGTTGTAAGTCTTTCATCCCATGTTTTAATGGGGATTGTTGTTTGTCTTTTTAACTCTTCGATAAAGAAATTGGTTTCATCACTGGAAAAGCTGTTTTGTCCATTGAGGCGATAGGGCATTCCAACCACTATTTCTTCAATAGCATAGTTTTGAAGTTCTTGAAGAACAAGCCCAACAGTCTCTTTTAAAGACTTTTGATTGAGAACTGTTTTTAAAGGAGAGGCAATAATTTTATAAGGATCAGAGATGGCTACACCAATTCGAGCTAAACCATAATCAATTCCCGCAATTCTTTTAAGCACGATTTTTTCTCCTAGATCCCTTTTGCTGCTTTAGCATCGCTTTGATAAAAGCTTTAAAAAGGGGATGAGGTTGTGGCGGCTTA
>JAULBU010030810.1:0-16592 GCA_032358235.1 Odonthalia washingtoniensis
TTGTTTAAATCAGCAAATACATTGTCGTCAACGGCAGAGAAGAATTGTTTACGAAGGGAAGCACAACAAATTCTGTACGACATTTCTGTCGCACCATGGGTGCAATTTCTGTAGAAGCTGGAGAAGAAACATCCGCACTTACTCCTTCCAGATGTTTTCTCAATTTTCACGTATGAAACATTGCATAACTTTCATCTCGGTACTTCTAAAGCAATTAAAACTTGTTTCATGACAAATCTGTCAAGTCCTAGGAATTCACTCAGTTTCTGGACAATGTGGATGAAGTTCTAAAATATTTCTTCGAACTTTTCGTAGTAACAATTATTGTGGCGTCACGTTCCATTTCTTTGAACACACGTTCTTCCTCTTCCTCTACAAATTCCGGTAATCCCAACTCCTTAGGGACCCATTCTCCTACAAACCTTCTTATTTTTTCAATTAAATGTTCCATCGCCAGCTTTACATACTTCGAAAACATTTGGTTGAATTCTTTCTGGCGACCTTCCCACAAGATATTCCTTCACAATGAGTAGTTTAATACAGCTAAAAATGCAAGCATCTACTCGAGGAATACTTATTACAGTCCCTTCCACAATTTTCCCTTCTTCTTTATCCGGGATATATGCAATGAAATCATGCAATACCGCAGGATCGACCTTGTTTCTAAACAGAATCAACATTTCTTCATCGTCTTCAAGTAGGTTAACGTAAGGTTCAACAGAACTGCCGCATTCACGTAATTGAATATCTGAAAGTTCCGCGGTACGCCACCATGATATGTCTAACACACCGTTTATATTGGATGTCATTATCGTTTTCTTTGCGACAGCAATTTCCGCCTCCCTTCGTTCCGTTGCACTTGATTCCTTCAAATTGAATCGAGATAGTAGGGAACCATATCCAAGTGCTTCAAATAATCTGTCTTTAGCAGCTCTTTTTCTTCCACTACAAAAATCAGACAACAAGTTTCTCAAAAGTTCCTCTAAAGTACTAACTTTTTATAGCTCCTCAACAGCGTATATAATTTATATACATTGTATATACATGATATATTAATATATATCTATTGGGTGCGTTTCTTGATCGTTGTTTATGGTGGTTCTCATTCTATATTACTACATGGTTTCTACTTCTTTCCACTTTTCCCTGTTCTATACAATTTGTTATAGCTCTATATCTATCACGTTTTTTATTATTACAT
Source organism: Odonthalia washingtoniensis (assembly GCA_032358235.1). NCBI lineage: Eukaryota > Rhodophyta > Florideophyceae > Ceramiales > Rhodomelaceae > Odonthalia > Odonthalia washingtoniensis. Next base: position 1,202 of record JAULBU010030810.1, read on the forward strand.
TTTTTTGTTCTTGTGCTTTTATCTTATTTTTATCAAAATTTTCGATTTGTTATCGCATGATATCACAAATAATAAAAATATTAATATCGTGTATACCCTAATTCGGATACATGTATTGCAATGTATATTGCTATTATTCTATATATCATTCCCATATGCCATCATATCAGTCCTACATGTAACAGATATATACATCAGAAATCGCAATAACCATCCAATTTCAGATTCATGAAATGAATGACAAATGGATGAACCATTGACGATTTAATACGGTATATGAATTAATTAACGTAGTTGACGTACACTCAAACATTCAGCACATGAATGAAAAATTCAATGTGACCTACATTTCAAACTACATTTTTCGCAGTATTATATGAAGTATTCATTCAACCTCTCATACACAATGTGTAGTTACGAGCATAGATTACATAGACAAAAATCTCCTGTGTATGAAAGAAATTTTCAATGATACATTCCTGTGATACTTCAAAAAATGTATGATGGCTCGGGCAATTTCTTCCATTTATTCTGCGCCGTACATAAGAAAATTTCTATGCCTCACACATTAAAAAATACAGTAGCTGTATTCCAGAGTTAATTCCCCATACATTTTATCTTCAAATTGTGTAGATGTTTCCTTCCCCCACCATCCGTAACCATGCAAACAATGTAGTTTTACGTATGTAACCTACACGGACCTCCAAAATTCGCATGGCCTAGTAGATGTCACGGCTACTCAAAACTACACCTCTTGAATGTAGGCATTCAGTTCCGGAAACACAGACGAACATGGTGGAAAGTCAATGAACCATCAGTGAGCTGTGAAAAGGATGAAACGACGTGGTAGGAAAAGTATACCTATTTCACATACTGTTGTTGTTGACGGTAGGAGGCTTCCTATAGATATAGTCACAGATAAACTATTGAATGATCTGAACAGTGATGATCCGAACAGTGAACATGAACAAAATGATGACTCGTTCATGGAAACAGTGCCTCCAGATTTGGACGTGGATATGGTGAAAAATGATCGTATTATAGGTATTGAAGGGGGTGACAATCATGTGGATGGTAGGCAGAAGGTATTAGACAAGTTTTTGGACATGCGCCTTTCGAATAGTGATAAGAAGTGCAACGCTGTTTTACAAACACTGAAAAAATACAAAATGTCTCGTAGAATTCTATTCCAAATTTAAGGACATGGAAAATATAAAAGTGCACAACAGAAACAATATATTGCAATACATTAAGATATGAGGATTTTGGATGGATAGTTATGTATCAGAAGAACAAGTTCGCGTTGGGTTCTATGTTCGGGATGCAGCAGAAGTTATCAAGTCACAAATACGTTTCACGTCATGAAATTCAGTTCTTACCAAAGCGTCTGTCAACAGATCAGTTCGTAGTCACACAATGAACTCCGACTTAGGTGAGGCAGCAAAATAAACAGAACGATTCATCAAAGAAAGTGTCATGTAGGGGGCTTATTGGCGTAAAAAGAAACATGACGGGGAGGAATCTCTTGTATCTTTGTTACAAGTTTACAGACACAAATCGCAAGTTAATATGAAGCCAACGTCATTCAATTTATATACTATCCATGTTACACTCCTCAACTTCACAGAGGAGGTGAGACGAGAGTAGATTAATTCACGTTGGTCTATTGTTGCATGTTCAACTGTTGATTTCCTTCCTACCGTGGAATTCAATTAATCTTATGAAGATACCCAGTATGACATGTACTCACAGAGAAACTCACGCTCTATCAGTCGCCACGAAAAACTTAAATGTCTACATGAGTGTATTGAAAAGTGTAGTCAGCATATATTTGATCAAGGAGTGCAATGAATTTCTATGTGACAAAAAATAGAACCAAACTTCACTCTCACTTTCTCCTTCCATATTACATTGGCGATCTTCCTGAATGAGAAGATATGTGTAGTGTGAAGCGTAATGGAAATACAATTTCACCATGTCATAGGTATGTAATTTCTAAATGGCAACTACCATTCAACAGCAAAGAACCAGAACGGTCGATTAGTGATTCAATGTATTTAATATACCGCTTAAAGAACTGCGATACAGATGTAACTGAAGAAATGAAGAATTTATCAATGCTTCCAATTGAACCTGGATTTCATACTTTCCCAATATTCGGTCTAACTCCAGCTGTATATATATATATGCAATTTTCACTTTTGAACCTCTTCATTCCCTTCGCTTGGAATATCGCGCATGCGCAAGTAATGTGCTAGCCGAATGCTTTCTGATTCATCTCGCTATTCTACATCAATATTGACTGTTAGTGGGGAAAAATTACTCTACAATTCAATACGGCGATCTATTGTAAAAACTCCTAACTGTTTCCATCCGAAGTAGATAGAAGTTTCCCTGTTTTCAATTTTCATGTAGATTTTTCAAGACGTTGTAGTGGTGGTACTTTGTCTGGGCTTTTTACAGAATCTGGTTTGGCCGGCATGTTGAAAGGTGCATATTGAAATAGTGTTGATATTGTATCGCCTTTCTTGGGTGCAATTATTCATCGCTGTTGTGATAAAATTGTCCCTTTCCCTGTAACAACTGTTTTTATCAAATACGTAGAGTTAGTGAACCTCATATGTCTTGTATATCGTAAAACTGGGTGGACGTTGTTTGGTCTGCAGAAACTAAAGACAGACATGTCTTACGTTAAATATATTGACATGTATACATTTGGGGCGTATCAACCATCAGAAATGGGTACACCGAAGTAGCATATGCTTGATCATCTCCAAATTGATCTGGAGAGAACAGGAGGTTTGGAGTATATGAAGAGTGATCTATATAAAATGGCACATAAAATTGTAAAGGCCGAATACAGGATGACATAGAAGAAATCCGAAACAGCAATGACTGAAATCATGGCTGGTCAGGGAGATCGTATGCTCCGAAAACATAGAACAGAATTTTGTGTAACAAATACAGTTAAAAATATCTGAACAAATCCTAGTCGAGTACAGGCTATTAAGAAGGACACAGCTTTTTTTCTTCGTTACGAGTAATCTTATAGATATTCTGAAATAGAGAATCTGAACCGTGAACGTTTTGAAAGAAAAAGTGGTTGGAACTAGAAAATAAGATATCAGATAATTTAGAGGATGTAGCATACGTTGCTGGAAATGATAGAATGAAATTCCTTACTAATCTTCTTTGAGAGATGCTAAATAACAATGGATTTAATTCTAGAAATTCTAGACAAGTGACACTTCAAATTCCAGCCTCAGCATATATATATGAGGTTACCCTTTTCTCTCTCTTCAGAATATGAAAATAAACAGTAACGAAGTTTTATTTCAAAGAATAGTTTACAGTTTTCACAACGTGTTGTCGCCAAAAGACGTTTTCACAGATCAAAAATCCTTAGATGGGATGATGTCATAATCGAGGGAAATGGCGAAGAGGAAGTATCAATTGGGGATGGGTACATGCCAGTTTGGTTTGAAAAAGTATTATCATTTCTTCTAATTAATACCAATTTAGATGAGCGATCGCGCGAAGTGCACAATCGACGACATTGTCCACAGTGCAAACAATGCTTTTAACAAGAGTTATGTTTCGTTCAGTTTTGTGATGTTCTAAGTGATTAAAAACTTGCAATTGATGGTATAGATAACAACTTTGGTGGTTTGTGTCTCCACTTCAAGAGTCATGAAGTAATATCGGGCTCAAAAGCGTCCAGTAAACAGTACAGGCTGATACCAATAGACACAATCAGGGGCTTAGTAAACATTTTTCCAGCTGATGTGGAGATGAGATTACTGTATAAATCAAATTTAAAGAAGATAGACTTTGACAAGTTACAAACTGGTGAAAGGGGTGGGATTCTGATATATTTTATGTGAACAAGTTTTTTTGCCCACCGGGGGAACTGTACGAGGATGAAACATCCGAGCAGGTTGAAGAACGGGAAGAAAATGATTAAGCACAGCATGACAAAAATTCATTATTTATTGAAAGAAATTGAAACGATAACATCTAGTCTCGGAGGAGGGTGAACACATCTGGAAAAGAAACATTGCTTTTCTTTTGAACGAAAGGAGAGAGAAATGGAAACGATAACCTCTAGTCTTGGAAGAGGATCAGAACAGTTTGAACAGAATTAAAAAAGAAAATTGTCTTATGAATGAATACAGAGAAAGTAAAAAATAAAAAGGAAACGGCGAAGAAAGCAAAACGGAAATTAAACCATTAAAAAGGAGCTACATTTCTTCATCATCATTCCCTAAAAGCGTCTTTTGGGGAAAACACGTTGTGAAAATCCTGAACCAACCTTTCAAATAAAAACTTCGTTACTGCTTCTTTTCATATTCTGAAGATAGAGAACAGGGTAACCTGATATATATGCTGAAGCTGGAATTTGAAGTGTCACTTGTCTAGAATTTATAGAATTTAATCCATTGTTATTTAGCATCTATGGAAGGAGATTAGTCAGAAATTGTATTCCATCATTTACAGCAACGTATGCTACATCCTCTAAATGATCTTATATCTTGTTTTCCAGTTCCAACCACCCTTTTCTTTTAAAAATTTCACCGTTCAGATTCTCTATTAGTGAAACATAAAAAGGGGACGGTGAAGAAATCAAGACAGAGAATGAAACTATTAAAAATAGAAGCTACAGTTCCTCATAATCATTCCCCATATCATCATCTTCCATATCGAAACCTTGATATCTGCGCTTCTCATTAATATATAGGGCTATTATCATTATCTTCTGCATCACTTTCGTTGTTTTCATCAATCATTCTATACTCGACTATAACATCTATAGATTTTCACAAATTAGCTGTTTGCAAAATGTAGCAATCAACTACGTTCTCGAGCTCATTTGATACCAAAGATTCAAATGCCTTCGAAGTTAACCAGATATAGTAATGACCATTACCAGGATTTTGAAAGCAACGACTATATTTGCGACGATTGTTATATAGTCTCTGTTTTACTGATCCTTCATCCCCACACTTAATGCCAAATCAAGCTGTTCTTGGCCATCAACCAAAGAATCTTGAAATGTATTCACATATGTTTTAAAGATTTGAGCAGCAGCTAACGGAATTTTTTTCGTTAAAACACGTTTGACCTGCGTTGGTATAGTTCCTTATAAGGCGTTAAATGGGGGCTACCAACCGTTTGGTGTGCAAGTAATGAACAAGGGAAATATCGTGAGAGGATATCTCAGCTTAAAAAATACGTGTACAAGTGTAGTGAAAAGTGCAATTTTATTATCACCACAATTATATTTAAAATAACCGTTATCTAATAAAGTAAAAATTGTATTACTTTTGAAATCTTATTTTTATTTATTTAACAGGTTCATCATCATGAGACATTCATAATCCTTCTCAACCATGGAATCTTTGTCCGTTTCTGACTTCAACAATGCTATTTCAACCATGATAAACCGTGAATTCATTTCCGCAATGAACTCAGATCATATGTAAGATACGGAATCACTTTTGATCTTCGGGGACGGAAAGGGACGTGCCCAGAGAACAATTAACTGACTTTACAAAAAGAACACCAACGAAGTTCATTTATTGATGGTCCTTCTCATAATGTGTCGCAAAACTACTGCACGGGTTGCACTACAAGACCGTGCTGGGGTATACAACTTACCACTTTTCAAGTTCCTTCAGAAATACAAGGATGATACTGTTCATGAAGCACAAAGAATTGAATTATCTTATGATCAACTACTTGAACCCATTAATCAACAATCCAATTCAGCAATTCGAAAGATTGAATCTCCCGTTGAGAATATACCATCACCTCCAGCATTATTTATTTACAAGTATCCATCTCCTTCTCCCCCTCATATCAATAAACAACCATTGCATTTATCTTCTTATGAAGAGAATCAGGCTGATACAGATGATAACCACAACGATGGCTTCACCTCGTTATTATCATCATTTGAAGATTACCATAAAAAACACAACGAGATTTTTCAATGCTTGGACAAGATGACTCAGGCGGGACATTGCAAGGATCGGTCACGTAGGGTGGTTCTCCAAAACTTTAATGAGGTCCCAACCTGGAAATTCTTGCTTGTGACAGCGGGAGGGAAACAAATAGAAAAAAGACTAATTGAGTTGGACTCGAAGTTGAACAGTAAGAGAGGAAGTCGTGGGGGTAAACGATCCAACGATCCAGAGAACGGAACCGTGGTTGGTCTTCCATGACGAAAATCCAAAAAATGAAAGGAAGAAAAGATGATTGCAAGTATTACAATCATCTTTTCTTCCTCTATTGACTAATTATGCTGCTATTGCCATTTTTCATCTCTGCGCCAATTTCTGTACACTATTTTCTTCATCCTCGTTCATATTTACATGAACTTACGACCGTCATGGGACAGACCTGTTTTTATTTTCACCACCCAATGACCGTCGTGGGACAGACTCGTGTATTTACACGTTTAGCTTTGGAGGGAGGGTTCGGGGAATGAAGGGTGGGGAATTATGAACGCAAAGGATATGAAGCGGTATGGTTAAATATTATTTACGTCCTGGATCATTCGAAGCAATTATTAATTCGTTTGAAAATTGTTTCATGTCATTAATGAATGATTCTAAAGGCATCGCTCGTTTGAAAGATTGCAATTATCCGCTTTTTCTATCGTCATTAAGGATGCGGAAAATGCTATCATTTACGGATGCGATGAGCAAATTCAGCTATACAATGTTTCTTCAAGAATCTCGTGCGCCGCTGAAAATGAATTTGACGCCATCATCAAAGCTTAATTCCTGTTCTTTGGGTGCATATGTAAATAAATAACTTCTTTTACCGATAGAACAGCCACAACTGAGGATCGCTTGTTTTCATTCCATCAGTATTCCTACCACTCACACCAAATCATGCGAATACTTTTCCAACTATCATGCAAGCATTAAACAGCGTACAACAAGTCACGCATAAAATTTGGAGTATTTATTTCATTGAAAAAGCCTTCGTTAGCCAAGATATCATACAGTATTCCTCCAGACATGTATTCCATGACAATGGAAATTTTTTCACTCGTTTCGAATACATACCTCGCTACGATATTGCCATTGTCGATATTCTTCGAGATGAAATTTATCTCACATTCAATGTGTAAGAGTTTTACAGAACGCATCAAGTCAGTATCTAGTTTGTCCTTCTTAATTATTTTGATAGCCACTTGTTGACCAGTGGATTTATCATACCTTATACGGACCTCTTCGAATGATCCCATGCCGGCTAGCCTTGTTACAAACTGCAAAATGTTCAATGAAGCCGCAATAGATCGAGCAACGTTCACAACAACTGGTTTCACAAGCGTCCTTACAAAATTCCGATGTGATTTCAATTGTTTTTCGTGCTAATTCTATTAATGGTTATTGAATTAATCCAGCAGGACCCTCACCACTTACAAAAGGCAATCTCAATTCCATGTCCAGTGGAACCATAATAAGTGGGATTGTAAAAACCATAGTTTTACTAGACCAAGTGAAGGCAACAGCAATCAGTATTTATTGGGAAAGATAACTTCAGCACTGCGAGCAGCTGTATGACGTTTTCCAAATTTCGTCTTCCCCATAACTTGAGTACATCTTATAATTCTTCGGGGTTGATCAGGCATACATTTTTTCTAATTCTTCACAAGATGCAATAATTTCACCAGTTACAACTTTTTTATCATCAATGTTAGATAAAAAAATTAAAATTGATTAATAGATTTTTCAAGAATGTTTCATGCATACTATGCATGAACATTTCGTAAAAATACAAAATTTGATTTTAAATTTTTAATAGCAATTGCAACTAACTGCGCTTCAGCCAATTAAATTTAGACATATTTTCAACGTGTCACGAACCGCCGGCCGCACTCGAAGTCTAACTTCAGACATTTCCTCATCGAACGGGTTTTATCATCACTGTCATCATGATATTGATAATAAAACAAGTGATGTTGACGGTGATGATCACCATCAACCTCACTCCAGTTCCAACTTGTCTGTGAAAGTTATTTTGAAGCTACTGCTCCAGTCACACAGAAACTTCTTCTTTATCAATTATCATCGTCAGAGCACTTCTTTACATTCCCTGTCTCCATCCAGTCCGAGACATCTCAGACCGATGACACATGCATTCAGATTGTTGTTACAGTCAGCACCGGTAGGTACGCGGCAAATATTTTGACACGTCAATTCATCATCACATAATGATAGAGCATCATTTACACATGGTTACCCAACAATAATGGGTTCCTTGCATCTCTTGAGTACCACTTCCGACACATTTTTCACCAGTTATACACTCAGCATTTCGTATCCCACAGTCACCATCTACTTTGAAAATGTCATCCTCGCAATCGAGACCAGTTTTACATATTTCCCGAATATCATCTCAAGTTTCACCACTGATTGCAGGTGCCTCACATAATTTTTCACAATCAGGACCAAAACTTGAATTTCCTTGCCTACAATAATTTTGATCTCTCGGCTCTGTAACACACTCCTGTTTCTCTTCTATTCTTCACCTTGAACCTTCACTCAGAAGTATACTTCCACAAATTCTTTACAGAGTATTTTTACATTTGCCACCAGCCGTAATCGGATTCCGACATTATTTTTAACCTTAGTTACGGCACAGTGAGAACCATTTATGCAGTCTGAATTTTAAGTACACATCTCCCTCAATTTTACTTTACACACATCAATATCGTCATTAAAAACAAAACCAGGTCCTGTATAACAAACAGCAAACGGTAAATTTTCTCGACAAACACCTCCCAATGATACTGGATTCTTATATTCTGTTGTATTTCCAATACGAACGCAGCTTAATCCAGTTGTACACTGTCCCGAAGCGCTTGAAGACTTCTCATCCTCCCGAATTATGCATATATTTTCCTGACATGACAAATCATCTTCAAAAACACGTTATGGAGTTCCACATATTCCACCAAGTCCAACGGGCGTTTCATATTTTTTATATCCTAGATCACAGAAGCAATTTTTTCCATCAACATAGACTCGATTATGAAATCGAATGCATGTTCTATTTTTCTGGACTTTACAAACAATGTCCTTACATATGACGCAACTTCCACCTTCAACTACGCTTCAGTGAAGGAACTGATTCTGTTAGGTTATGAACCAATACCTTTAAAGAACTTTGACTTAGAAAGAGGCGTAAGGAATGAATATATGCTTTCATTCCCGTGAAAGTTCATGACAGTACACCATAACAAAGTAACTAAGTCAATCCTTTCCTACATTCATTTTTCTGAAATGTTTAATAACATCTCCTTTACTACTGTCAGGTATCAATCGTTTTATTTTAAGGTGGATAATATTAAAATGTTTGGGAAAGACAGAAATAGAAAAACGTAAAGCAAGAACTTCTGGATCCGTTTTTCAATATTTTAGACAATATTCATTTTAAGGATTACCACCTATCGTTTTTGTATGTATCAGGCATGGTATATTACGGCTTAGAATATGTATATATATATATATATATATCAAGTATGTGATTTTATATTCAACGTATTAAGAACGGGATGGTGGTGGGGTGGTGAATCCATTCCAGGCACATTTTGGGGAGAGATATTAGGATTAATATTTAAAAAAGAAATTTTTATATCTGTATTAGGTTTGGAAACAGTCTCCAAACCTGCTGCTCCGTGTTTTATACCTTTCGTTATAACATTTTGTTAGCGTTCTCATAAATTACTAGTTATTATCGTCACGTGATGGGAATGGAATACTGTACCGCATTAATAATACCATGCACAAAGGAGAAGAAAGCACAAGCAACCTATGGATTTTCTGGCAGTTCAGAAGAAAATGAACTTGGGTACATTGATTTAACATTTACATTCACAACATTCGGCCCAATAAATTACAGTTATACGTTCATTGTTTCCTAATATTTAATTATTGCAATTAGATCGTTATAATGAACGTAACACAGTTTGTGATGGTGATATACTTGATTTGAAACAAACATATGAGAGAAGTTTTGGCGATTGGGAACATCAAGTTGCCTTGATACGACGCAGTAATATCTTATATCAACCATAACAACAAGAAGAATGTTATAATAATAATACTGTTATCAAATTATATTGTTATCATCATGATAATGTATAACAAGAATATGAATTTCATAACAATAATAATTATTAACTAGATAATATTAACTTTAAAATAACAATTATATAATTATAATTTCATAATAAAAATAGCATCGTTCTCCCTTTTGCCAAAAGTGTTTCGCAAACTACCAAAAAACTGGGTAATTAATCAATATTGCAATTTTCTAAAACGTGTTATTTTTTTGGCCGTATAGTGTAGAATTTCGTTTCGGTAATTGTTTGACATGTGTCCAATTTTTGGGCGTACAGTGCAATATTTTAAACATTTTGCAAAATAGTTTAGCAATGACGTCAAAAGTAATTTGAGCATTACTCAAAATATTTTGTTCGTTATTCAACATATTTTGAGTATTATTGAAAAAACATTATGAGCATTACTCCAAATGGTATTCATATCATGCTCAACATAATTTGGAAAATGTCAAAATTTTTTCAGTACGTTCATTATAACATTTTGTCACATTTTGAAAATGCAGAAAAATTATGATCCCAAAGAGCATCAATACAATCTACGAAAAAACTGTCCAAAACGTTTTTGGAAATCTAACACCAAAACATTTTGCCTTCTTTTGGACAGTACGAACTATACGATATGTAAAGTCTCCCAAAAGGCACCAAAATGTTTCTAAAAATTAAAATAAAAATCTTTTTTTGGTATTTTTTGGACACCAAATTATCCCGAAAACCAAAAGTGTTTTGGACCTTTTTGAAAACGAATCTTAGTGACTTCTTGGGAAGAAGGGTTATAGAACTACGTTTAGTGCACTCCACAGCCATTGTATACCTAATGAATTGCACTTCATCTTTAGACTCAACATGTCTGAAACTCTAGCGAAACTTCCCGAACCTTCTCCTGTCATCTCCATTTTGCAGGTCAAGTACGGTAGAATATATTCACCCTGATGATCAATATAGGTACTGTTTCATATTAGCAGATGAACACTTCTAAGACTCGGCTAACGGGGAAACTAGACTGATAGCCATCAATTTTGTGGTTGAACAAAGATCTTGTAAGCAAGAAGGCATGTACGAGCGACGTTGAAACCATCACAAGTATACCTATAACAGGAACAACGATCACGGGACTAGAAGATATGGGGATAGAAGAAACACAAACCTTAAAACTAATATTTCAAAATTAAACTGTGGTTTAACTGCAAAAGGGCAGGTCATTATTATTACCAATGCCGACAACCAAAAAAATGAAAGAAATGTCAAAAAAAGCGTGGAAATTTTCAAGCAGTTCGGATTTAAATATGGCACTTCAAGAGTTAAATTTTGCGACTTACTAGAATGAACTGTTTCACAGGGTATGATTAAGGAAATTTTCGTTTCTGGGAAATAACAAATCAAGAAAGCAGCTTCATCTATACCGCAAGAACAAGCCAGTTCATCATCCCAATCTGAACATATGTTCCCATCAGTATGTTTATGGGCCGATAACGGATTGTCAATTACGATTACGATTGTCAATTACGATTACGATTGTCGAGACCGATATGAACCATGGTTCTTTACGTCTTGTGAATTTTCATCTTTCAGTGAGTCAATCGTCACAAAAGGATGAGACACTCAGCTAAGAGAGGACGATCCGCTTATTAGCAAAATGCATCCTGGAAAATTTGCCTGAATCGGTTATCATTGATCACCCTCCCGGTCCTTAATCGAAAATTCACTTTTTGGGATTATGCGTGGAATACAGAGAAAACGTCTAGACAGTTGGCCTCTCATAGCTCATTGCTTACTGTGGGAAGATAAAAGCGACTTTCTCATTACAAAGTGAAAAGACAGATTTTGGTTTTGGTGAGACAGTGCACCAAAGCTGTAATATTTTCGTACCTCTACCACCACTATCAGACAGTTATTTCATTCAAATCCTTCTCTCCGTCGTAATAATCAATGTTCCACTACTAGTAGGCTTAGATGTTTTTGAAAAGCGCCACTTAACCATGGGCTACGATCTGAATATGGTAAAGAGTGAAAAAGCCGAATAGAAGATCTCATATAACTTTATCAACCATCACTATTATGTCTTTCCATCCTCAATATTTGTGTTTTCCACAAGAAAGGAACTTGAGAAATTGCACACTAAATTCGTGCACCTAACCTCGGAACGTCTCTAGCAGACGCTGAGACATACTGATAAAAATATGTCACCTACCGTCAAGATTATTCTCGGGAAAATAGTGAATGATTTCGATCTCTGTACAAAGTTTTACTACTCCATTTAGATTCAGAACCTCGATTCTTCGGACGAGATTCTGTGTAATCATGTGTTAGAAATTAATATCTTTTGGCTGGACGGGCCACCAGTGCTGCACATGGTGCAAACACAGACTTTGCCATGATTCTGTATTCATAAAATACAAATCAGCTGAAAGCATTTGGCGTCATTTGAGAACACTTGGGATACTGTATATGGCGGGTACCCTACGAAAATCATGTTGGACCAAGAACAGTCCTTTTTGGCATATCATTTTCAGTGATCAGATGAGATTTAGGGTATCGAATGACAGGTCTGTTGGGTGAAGATTCATAACTCAATTTGGGTTGGTGCATCACACCATCATCTATTGAGTAGAATATACCAAATGCTGGAACCAGAGGACCACTCAGTAAATGACGAGTTTATCCTTCTACTAACGGTCAACTTGGCCGATAATCTCTTTGAAAGAAATTAACGATGTTGCAGGTCCTTCGGGACTTCAACCCTCCATAACACCCGCAGTCACAGAATTGAATCGGGTATTACCGGCTCATGCAGAAATAATAGAAGAAATTATAATTGTACAAAGGGAAATTGAAACCATGGATGCTGAGAATATAATTAGAAAGGCACTGAATTTCAAGCTACCATCGAGTAAAAGATTCAGATTGGAAGTTAGAGATCCTATCGGCGCGTAAAGGAAGGACAGCTGTCGATGGAAAGGGAATTTTAAATTCCAAAACTTGAGAAATTATTGGTTTGGGTCATTCAGAATCAATTCTGTCAATCCCGCAGGAGTACTAGGAAATGATAATTATTTAGAACACCTACTGACAAATCATCAGACACTGCAAACGGTGCACAATCACCTTACAGAATTCTTAAAAATATGGGGCCACCAGTTTCATTCTCCTACAAGATTAGTGGCCATGAAAAGAAAAATCGCCTGGTTATTAACCAGGTGATTTATCGATCCGTTGCCATTAGTAATGGCAACGGATCGTTTCAACATTGTGAACCGAAATTCTCTACCAGCCATCTCTAACTTATCGGGTGGCATGTTTGTAATGGATAGAATGAATGTAGGGAGTGCTGAAGAAAATCTAAAAGCGAGGTATATTGTACATGGGTCATAGTGACAAGGAAATGGCCCCGATGATACACAGCTCACCGAAGTCCAGGCACCGTTCAATAAGATTGGTTTTATCAGTATTTGGGTTGAAAAGGTACAAATTATGGATTCAAAACGTGGCCAAGATTACATGCAGAATCAAAATCTGACTACTAGTCATCATTAGTAATGATGTACATATTTTATCATACAATATTTTGGGACTAGAAGAAAGAAATGTGTTAAAACTTGACAAACCAATAAGGTCTCTCGAATGCAGGTGACTATGCAATAGTCGAAGTTGGTCTGAGGAATTCAGCTCTCATGTCAGTGGTACTGGAAATGCAGACTTTGGAATTGCTACAACAATGGTTGATATCTGACTGTATTTTAAAGTCGATAAAAAAGAGAAATTATGCTGTATCATGGGCCTCTACGTAGATGATTCTCTCAGAGCTGTCGATAAATATTTTGAGTAATTCAGGAGATAAGCAGAGCAAATGTTTGAATCTCAACCGAGGCCATGATCTCCATTTCCGTGTGGCGGGTGGAAGTCGAAATGTTTAATAGTACTTAAAACGTTCACCATCGCCAGAAAATTGGGAAGAGTAATCAACTGCACCATTCAACTCGTTTTGTTCACTCATTCGACTGCTAGCCCGGAAGTAAAACTGTCTATGTATACGCGTAGAACGAATATAACTGTACTTGACGATGGCAATCACCGTGAGGTAGTAGCACAGTTATACAGGTGTTACTAAACTAGTGTCGCCTTGGGAAGATATAATTAAATACTGTGTCTTGGAGAGAATTGTATGAATATATATGAAAGTAGTATGTGGATCGTACGTGGATTGGTCGAGGTATGTGAATGTAATTTTGCGGTGATGTGTGATATATTCTATATGCAGTGAAATGTGATGTAAGTAACTGAGAAGTCAGAATGATTTACTGTGGATGTAATGAGAGGAAGGGGTATGTAAGTAGAGAGGTTCTGTCAAAACAGGTCAGAAAATCAAGGGTTGATTTTGGAAAAAGAGAGTATGAGTGTTAACAAGCTAACTAACTACAGTGCCTGTTATACTCGAGAAAAGCACGAGCGAGTGACGATACCCACTTGGTGACTACTTCACTGGGTGAAAATACCTGATTATGAATAACTATAAACTATAAATTTGATAATTATGGTAAAGAAAATAAAGAGAGGAAAATGGGAAGAAAAAGAGAAAGCTGCGAAAGATGTTCTTATAGTAAAATATGAGCATCGTGAGAAGGATAATTGACGGTAGTCCATGTATGTCACTAGGTATGAAACGTGTGTAAGAAATGTGTGACCAAGGTCCCAATCAGTTTGTTTAGTCCGCTTCCAGCAGAAGGGTTGGTTATAATTAGTGTCGTTTCTATCAGAAAGTACATAAGGCTACTGTATTTGTCAGTCCCGTCATTCGGGTGAAGAGTACATTAACATGACTTGATAATTATAAGAAAGAGAAGACTTTCAAATGAAAAGATGTGTGTGTTAGCCAAGTATAGTTCATTAGGGAAAGTATATGCCAAAGGTATGAGTGTGTATCTGATTCCCAAATAGTCATTTAGTTCGTTATAGAACGACCATTTCGTGGATTTAGATTATTCAGTGGAAGTTGGAATACTGGCAGTGAATCATAGTAATTCCTAGGGAAGAATTGATAGGTAAAATAGGTATGATAGAAGTATTGTTGTTTTTTGTACCAAATTTAAAAATGTACCGCGTGGTAGTTGGTATAATCCGTGATAGTGGTGGTGCATTACAAGATACATTAATGTCATTCAATTACAAAAACATATGGTGAGGGTTTACTTTCGATATCTAATGCTCAATTCCTGAAATACGGTGACAATTGTTTACATAAATTAACAGCAAGTG
>JAULBU010030821.1:0-16589 GCA_032358235.1 Odonthalia washingtoniensis
CTAGGGGTGGATCTGGTATCTTATTGTTGGAGTTGTTGCTTATAAAATAGCAGTCAGTGTTGGTCGGATGGCGGGGTTTCAAGATGATGAACCAGGATTTCGGTTGCAGCCACTTCTTTCGCTGGCATTACAGTCCTCACCCGGCCCTCACAATAGGTAGTGACTTTGATGGCTTAGCGCTTCTAGATGTTGTTGATTTCATCTCTCCGCCTGGAGTAACACCCAAGGGGCTTGGAGGTAAGACTCGAGAACATTCAAGTTGCTTCCAGTGAAGATCCCCTTCTTTTGGAAGATATCTTCATATCTACCAGCGAGCAACTTGTAGATACCGAATTGGTGGATCCGTAAGTCAGAAAACGCATCGAGGCCCTTCTTCTGTTATCAGCTCTTTCGTCTTTTCGCATTTCTCTCATAAGTTGCGTACATTACGGTGAAGTGGTTGTATATATCTATACTAGTCTTGCTCGCTGTGGTGAGTTAGGCTGCATAAACGAAAAGTATTTCCGCTTTCTTGAACCGTTCCGGGCTGTTCCCCGCCTTTTTGTGTAACATCCGTTCGTGCAGGAATCTATGTGGTTCAAGCGAGGCGGGGTATGCCAGGAGTGGTCCGGAGGTTGTGTCTTTAGGCTTGATACAGCGGCCTTGATTGAGTTAATATCACTCCGGCGTAACTACATCGAACCGAAATTTGTCAGCCGTTTGGACGACCGCTATTAGTCGGGATCATCGGAGGCGGATGAGGATGATCCGTTGAAATTGAACTTGATGGTGTGAGATTCTGGCGCCAAATCGACATGTGATTGCACTTTGTCCCCAGAATTTTATCGAATGAAGACAATATCTCCTGATTGCTTCAACACTTTCGATGTTTTAATATTATTTTTTAAAGGGAAAGGAACGTGTAACATGTCATATGTATCTTTGTGTACTTTCATGACAAATTATGATATGTGAAAGTCTCCCATGTTTAGAAGAGATCAATAAAGTTGAATTCGTTGGCCCTGAAATCACTATTTACAATCCCATCGTTCATTAGACACTCAGGCTGTTGGTGCTCAACGGTCGATATCAGTTTGTCTGGAGCGAGGGGAAATGTACACCCTCGGTCTCTCTTATCCCTCGAGCCCAGTCTTTTTCTTTTTTATTAAAACACCACAAATCGAATTTCGATTCATTTCAAATTGCGTACTTCAATAGAGAAAGATCTCTCCATACATTCAACTATTAAAAATAATTATCAGTACCCACCATAAACTGGAAAAAATTATGCTGCAGACATGTTCATTCCGCATAAGTATTTATGTAACTGGAACATTGGATGGGTGTCCTGCTATCAGACAATATTATCAAAACTGCCCCCTAGGTGTGATATCAGATCAATACGAGAGCTTCTCTCTAGTGGCCACATGTGGTCGATACACTACAGTACTAAGTGCCACGATTCACGTTCTCCTCTTTTTGACACTTTCATGATTATTAAAGCGTTGGATGAAGGAAAGAATACCATCTTGGTGTTCTTTCCTTTTAGTGATCTTCCCAAATCACAGGTTATGTGCCTATATTACTACCACTGGAAACCCCCAAAACGAAAAAATATCTAAACTAAATAACTACTGCTCTGATTGTGCAATTCCCGTCTATATCACCTGATCCCCCGCACCGGCTGTGCCGCACCACTTGTGCCGAACACATTGACCACATACATCACCGCACCGACCTTCCAATCCACTAACACCCCTAGTTTTATTTAAATCACACAATGGCAGCCCCGCAACAGGTTCTCCCAATACATAATCCCATAATCCCGGAATTAGTTCCGGACAACATCATTCCGTGGACTATGGCGATTCAATGTGAGCAGATACCCTACAAATCACGATGAAAATCGTGGATATCAACTACACCTTCAACTCCCTCCCCCACCTATCTTTCAGTGCCCTCACCAGAATTATCATCTCATCATTTCCGAAAACTGTAGCCTTCTTCGTTCTCGCATCCAGCACACCCATAAACCCCTTCCTAATCAATAACCGAGTCCAACAAAAATTAGAACGCGGGTTTGTAGCAGACCATGTCACCCTCGAGCTAAAAAAAGCAATGCTATCATTAATAACTACGAAAATTCTCAGGATTATTTATATGTTTATCTCAAAATAAGGGACCATACGTCCGTATCCAGATACCCAGGTATCGAAAACGAGCAATCACCCCTCAAATGTATTATTAAGGGTCTCAGAAATGATCCGACATTCGCCTCCATCATCCTATTCTGGCTCTTGTATATGCCAAGACCTTACAAGAACTCTATATAACCTTCTATTCATGGGAACAGAACAATTTAATGTTGGATAGTATCCAACGATCAATTCCGCTCCTGCACCTCACACATAGAGCAACTGTACCCACACCAGAGTACTTCCAACAAAGTTCTGCCACTTTCATTCCACGAAACTCTTCAGGCCTTTCAATCACACCGACCAATCATTCCGGGATCCGGCAAACCCGGCCATAAAGAACAGTCATTTTCGTCAGAACCGTCATTTTTGGCCCAACCTTCGCCACAATAAACCAAGCAAACCAATTCACGCATCATCATCACACCTAACGCCCTATACTGCTTCTGGTCATGCACGCACCATGATTCACAAACAATCCCAATCCTTTCCCGCTTAGCCAACAGCACATACACGTACATGATAATCGATCTACAGATCTGAAGCAGATGATCACCAAACCCACACTGGTAAGTTCATTCTATAAAATGAAGCCCATCCCACCTATACCACAACACCTGGCCCTAAAACTCATTTACTGACCTCCTCTAATCTCTGCATGACCGCTAAAAAATCCCTAACCACCATTTTCCATTCCGTATTTCTCGTATCTCGCACCACAAATGGACATATCTCAACAAATTCAATAACAACCTCTAGCATCGACTATATTCTGATCCCTGTTCAAGAGCTTGTCAAACTCTACAATGTAATAATATTAACTGAAAAACATGTTTCTCTCCTCCCAAAACCGGACCTTAAACTTGTCACATTACCCACACCTATTCTTAAATGACATACAACCTCTTACAATTTAATGCTATGTTCAAAACAATCTACAGTCATGCCAACCTCCTCGATGGTCAATGGCACTCATAAATCATATCCCCTCCCCCAAACTCCTCCACATCATCAATCCATCATTTCGTAGAATTCCCCCCTTACTACCTTTAACCGTACCACAACCCCCAAAAACAAACAATATCACCAAAAATCCCTCCAAAAAAAATCATTATCCATTTTTCAACGATTCATCACCACTATGCCTTTTTCAACTCCTTCTCCCACTTTCCATTAAACCATGGCATTTAATCTGGCATTCAACCACACACCCATCCCCCTTATTCGCATAATACTAAACTCAGGGCAGTTTCCTTATCTAGACCACACAACGATAGCCTCACATGAGATACTAACATGGTCTAGCTGTATACGAGTCAAAACTGCCCAATCTCTTTACAGGAGCCTCTCCTCCAACAGCGCAGCCAAGTGAATACGTGGCAAGTGACACCATTGTATCAATCACACAAACCTCCGGCATATCACACTGCCACATCACCGCTTTTCTGGACATAGCGTTCAGATTCATAATAGTGAAACAGAACCGGTCGAGGTCTCAATTATCTCACGTTATATCATGCACTCTGAATTACATCACAAACATGCACTGTAAATCACCATCTCGATTTTATAGTGATAACACCAGAAAATATACTTCTCACTTTATTACTTCATTCCTTACACAATCTGGCACCACACAAACCACAGTATTACCTCACCAACCCCAATCCAACTCAAAGGGGGAAACAATTAATCGAAATTTACCCAATGCAGCTCGTACATCGTTAGCTCACAGCCACCTACCGAACAGGTATTGGGATTCTGTAATTTTGGATGCGTCGTTCAAAGACAACCATATCCCCCAGTCCCAAACCAAACAACCACCAATGTCTATATGGCAAACCAAATCCCCATTTTCAACTTTATGTATCCCCTTAAGAACTATCGGCACAGTTGTCGATGAGAGTGCTTCGAAAAATTAACTATCGTCTCTATCCCGCCCAATTAGATTTCTATAATACCACCCCTTCCCAAGATGCCATTCTCCTTCTCGGTACCAATCTTGCATCGCTCTGTCGAGATGTCGATTTTAAGCCCTACCATCCCTCTCTTCACCCGACCTATATTTTCGCATCTGCATTTCGCACCGTTTTTCCTCATTGTACAACGTCCCTAATTATACCCGACACTCCTCCACCCAAACCTTTCACTCAAATGCTGAGATATCTCGATGCTGCTATTTGGCATTTCACCCATGAAAGTGAAATCAAACAGTTGAACCATAACATCGTCATCCAATGGCTCTCATAAATCAACACTACTCCTCACATCAAATCCGAAAAGATACGGTGATATGATTAAACCCAGTATACACTTTGAACCAGATCATGTAAATGCTTTCACTTCCAAAAAACCTTCATCTCATTTTTTTGATTGCTGACGCACGACAACACCTGCAACCCATATGCCACTTCAATATATAATCGACATTCACACACTATATTTATGACCCAGCTCACACATTCTACGTCAAGCAGCTTCTTCTTTCCGACGGATCTCATGCATATCCAAACTGTACCTATAGAATTCTTAAAATGAATCTTTATTGTTTGAACCGGAAGGGAATACATATATATCTCACCGCCACATGCTATCCAATAACTACATTCAATCCGAGGCATATCCCTACATATGCTACAAACACATTTCATTCGGCACAATCGTAATCTCAGTCTCCATTGACGACTTTCTGGTGACAGAAACATCACAACACGACATAAATCAATACTAAAATAACATACACCGAAAATATACAGTGGAGAATCTCGGTCGCATCTCTTAACGTTTTCGAGTTCCTTGGTTATTTTTATTATATCTAGAATGCAAACAGATCAAGCCTATTATATGCTAGTTTCAACTGAGATCACTGAGTAAAATGTTAAGGTACTGTATTTGCCTGAATTAGTCAAGTCAGGTAACGTAAATGCAAAAAACTGCATGACGGATTCTACATTGTCGATATGACATCCACTACCTGAATCAGGTAATATTCAGGCAGCCGTCCGCGTACAATACTCTTTGTACAGCATGGAATACTGACTAGCCTTTATAATGGCACACATTTCTATGCCATGATTTTTGATGTTCCATATGATTTTTTACATACAACACGCCCCCTCTAGAATTAGCGCAAACACAGCGGCAAAATGCAAAGCCGAATGCGATGATTCTCGAACTTTACCTCAATTTAGACTTTGGTCTATCCATCAGTCTTATTCTTGGTATAAGGATTGTAGTGTACCACAACTCTTTCCGTACTCACCGCTTCATGAACTTTATGGTACATTATTTCAACATGCTTGACTTTTCATAGTCCCAGCACCCCCTCGGTCCAACAAATAACCCGGAGATTACCTTGGAACAAATCCGTTGGTTGGTCCTGTGGCATACCAAGTTCAACTAATAGATTTCTAATCCATGTAACCTCACGGACACAGGTTGCTAAGGCAGCGAACTCGGCCTCAGTCATTGATTGGGCCACGATCCTTTGCATCCGTGATGACCATAAGACTGGTCCGTTATTGTTCATAAAAACGAATCCTGAACACGATTTACGAGCATTCTGATCACGGGCTTAATAGGCATCACTCCACGCATTGGGAATAATTTTGAACATGATGTCAGGAACATATCATAGTCCACAGTACCTGAAAGATACCACACGGCGTGCTTGAGCATATTCCAGTGTTGCAGTCCTGGATCCTCATGATATTTGGCGATCCTCGACACGGTGGTTGCGAGCTCCAGCCTTGTTTGAGTTGGTAAGTACAGTAGAGCCCATAGAATAAGTCATAATGGTTTCTTCTCAATTTCAATTGTCTCAGCTTCTTGCATTTAGCGACACCCATCGTAGAGTGGATTTGAAAGTGGCAGTAGCGACTGCACTGGTCTACAGTCAGTCATCCCAGCGGTTTCCATTATTTTCCTGGTGTAATGTGGTTGGCTAAGGAACAGGCCCTCGGTCCTGCGTTTAACAGAGTTTCCCAGAAATTAAGAGCAAGGGCCAAAATCGGTTTTAGTAAAGAGCTTGGCCAAATATTTCTTCACGCATAACACAACAGCAGATTCCCCAACTACAATAAGGTCTACCATGTAGGGAAGAATGTGCACAGGCTGCTGTTTCTCCTTAATAAATAAGCAGTCCGTGTATGCTGATCGACGAAATCCAATTTGGTATATAGATTTTGCAAAGCATTCGAACCATAGCTTTGGAATTTGACGAAGACCGTAGAGCCACTTCTTCAGTTGTACGATTTGACTACAAGCCACTGGCTTCTCGTCAAATCGTACAGATATAGATGGAACCTCTATACCTGAAACAGTGGAAAGTAGAACCCATATGTTATCTGTTTTCAGTGATGATGTGTGTATGAAGGCCCCTTTGACGTCCAACTGATTGATTGCCCAACCCTTAGAGGCGACGACCATCAATACTGTACGGACCATTTCAATGTATGCTACATGGTATAAATCTCTGCTTAATCGAGCACACGACTCTAAATATACCCACGTGCTACAAGTCGGGCTTTCAAACGAACAGGTCGACCTTGAGAGTCCCTCTTAAGCTTTAGAATTACCCCGGAGGGTAAGTTCCTAATACCTGGCGGACGCCTACCTACAATCGAAGTACCGTTACTCATGAGAGTATTGAACTCCACTTCAATGGTCCACTTCCACGCTTCTTACTCGGGGCTTTCCAAGGCCTGACCGAGAGATGGCTCATCCTCGGTTGTAATTGCGTCTGGGAGTGCAGCGGCGGATCTGTGGGCAGTACAGTTGGGCCGTAAATGGTATCTCTTTACACTCTCTTCGTCTTCGATTTGTTGATCTTTCACATCAGATCCCTCTCCTAATTGGCTGGATCCAGAAGTATTCTCGCCCTTTTACGATGAAGATCCGTTGTCACTATGCCCAAAGGTGCTCGGTAATCCCGGTACGTAAGTAAGGCCGTCCATTCAACCAATGGAATCCTGTCCATCGTCTTCGGCGACTACAGTAGTAACAGGATGAGTTTCAACGACAGTCCGAAAATCTCCATCCGTGTCGGATAGTGATAGGGCGACACTCTCAAAATCGCTGTCAATATCATAATCAGCATCCGACATATGCGCTCATTGTTGGCGGAGGCGGTAAAGACCAGTAAACGTGGTTTCTTCAAAAAAACGCATGCTTTGTCCAAACAACACCAGAGGCTGTCATAATTCTGTATATCCCACCACGTTCATGACGGAGATGTATCCCATCAACAAGGAGAGGTCCAAAAGTTTTCAACTTGCTCTCAATTGGCCTGACCAAGGTTTTCGATCCAAAATGCCTTAACTTTTCGACATAGCGAGATAAATGGCCATATACGAATTCGTACAGGACTTTCTCTGTTCTGCAATGTACGACGGCATTACGTGCGTCCACCACGTGTCAAAGTGCATGTCGCAAAAGCCCTTGTGGTAGCTTTGCGGTCTCAAGAAAGGCTCTGACCATCCTCATCACGAGTCCATTGGTGCGCTCAGCAAGTCCATTCGAATCGGGAGTATACTCGGTTGTCGTGGAGACATCGAAACCCTGGACATCCAAATAATCTAGAGCTTTCTCAAACTCCTATCCGTTATCAGTATGAACAGCCTTAGTTGTATGACCAGATTGCTTCTCAAATTTCCGAATAAAATGGAGAAGAGCTTCTGATTCTTCGGTCTTGAACTGCATCGGTACCATATGTGTATAACTGCTGTATCATCCACAATTGTGAGGAAATACTGATGACCATCATCAGACTCTAGGCCCACTTGGTCCTTTGTGTCACAGTTCAGTCGGCCAACCGAATCGGCTGATGTGATGCTTCCACGCAAAGCTAGTCGACACTTTCCCCTAGTACAAGCATCACAGTCTGGCACTTTGCAAGAGATATATGGCAAAACGCCTTTGCTGAGATATCCTTTCACGGCCCTCAGGGGCAGCGCATGTCCAAATCGTATGTGCCAAAGTTTCTTCTTTGCTGTATACTTTCTGCCTTTTGATAGGATTTCTGATTAGGACTCCTCATTTCAATCGGAATGGTTAGCAGATTTTGAGTTAGCTGCGACGTGTGTTTCGACAATTCCATATATGGCCGAAACTGCGGCATTCTCCATACTTGAATAAAGAACTAAGTCCCGTTCGTGGCTTTCAATTATGTAATAGAGACAATCCACATGCTGAAAATCTTGGCCTATGACGTTACACTTGTTATCTAGGTCAAAAAACAGGGCTCCTCCAAGCAGGAAGAGAGTGGCGATATTATTATCTGCTAAGGCTGGGATCGAAAGAAGACTGAAAGCAGCTTCAGATGCGATTAGCGTCTCAGACAGAGTCACTTTTCATGATCCCTCCTTCTTCAACCAACTCAAAGACCTAGACGCCCTTGAAGTTACTAAAAGTTTTGAATCGTCAGCCAAGTTGATGTTTACATCGTAGGGCCTTTTAAACTGTACACGGCCGTCAAGCAGTGTAATGTGGCAAGTAGTTCCACTGTCCATCAGCATGTGGTCCAGTTCTTATTACGCCCGACTGAAAGATCTCTCCGTCGCAGACCGTTCATTATTTTCACGAACGTTCCAACGATTGCGGTTCGGTCGACGTTTTCCACTATTTTCAGTATTATTGGGCCTCTCAGAAGGATCTAAAATACTACAGACAACATTTCTGGATACTTCGAGCCTATTCGCCGGATTGAAAGGGTTCGAAAAGCAGCGGTCCAAACTATGCCCCTCCTTTGAGCACAGTGGACACACAGTAGCAGCAGCAGTGGCACGACTGATCGGTACTTTCAGAGACTTCTCTCCCTCTATCAAACGTTCGGACACATTTTCCCAGTTCAGGTCAAAAGTCCATAGAGGCTACTGAGATTCCAATAGCCAAAGGGTCGTCGAGCTGCTTGTTCATAGCCCTCAACTGACCAATAATACCAGCAACGAGGTCAACAGACATGGAAATATAGTCACGTACACTGATGTAGCGTGCGAAAACAATATCGGCGATTTTTGATATGCTGTTCGACGTTGACTTATAGTTGTGGCGCAAGTCCAACTTCTCCATCATCTTATTCGGGTATTCAGCGACTTTCCTAACGACACGAAGAGCATGGTGACCCAAAGCTGAAATGATAATGTTACTGACCTGTTAAATATCCTCTTCGGTGACATTGTGTTTGAATAGGCCGGTGTGTCGGTAAATGAAGCAATACTATCCGTAGAAACGGTAGACACAAACACCTTTTTGAAATCTTTGGCACTGATAGTAGCCATAACTCGTAAACGCCATAACGAGTAGTCGCTTTTCTCGTCGAAGGGCCGGATGCGAATCTTTTCGATGTATTCGGCCATATTGTCAGAGTCGATAGAAATTAACCAATCTAGAGAAAGGTATCAAGGCTTACAATAAGGTAGGACGAAGTGAAGTAAAAAATATGCAGGGTCTAGCAGTTATTTCTCGACCCAAAACCTCTTAAATTTTTCGAGTTTCTTGGCTATTTTTATTATCTCCAAAATTCGAACAGAGCAAGCCTGTTATATATTTGTTTCAAAATAGATCACTGAGTAAAATCGTAAGGTACTGTAGTTGCCTGGATTAGTCAAGTCCGGTAACGTAAACGCAAAAACTACATGACGGATGCTACATTGTTGATATGACATCCACTACCTGAATCAGGTAATAGTCAGGCAGCCGTCCGCGTACAATACTCTTTTTACAGCATGAAATACTGACTAGCCTCTATAATAGCACACATTTCTATGCCATGTTTTTCGATACCCTATATGATTTTTCACACACAACAGCCTCTCTTTACTTATAGATTGGTCTGTGCAATATGAACATAATGGTAACATCAAACTTTCCCTGCCTCCACTAATCGACAACTTACGTCAACATTAAATCGCCAACAATGCAATCCTTGAACCACAGCCATTTTCCATAAACCATTTGAAGATGACTTTTTAAAAAGCGCATTACTCAATGATACAGACAAGAATATATATTTGAACGCATTTGGTGACATTCTCTACTTTACAGACAGAAGAAAATTCAATACTATTTTTGCGGCGAGCAAACTGGCTCGATTCATTTCTAAACCAACCACCTCCCTCCTGTCTCTTTTCAAACATCTTGTTTGCTACCTAAAAGGCACGAAACACAACGGAATCATATTCAATTCATCCTCCACCTGCCTGCTAAGGTGCTATACCGCCTCCGATTATGCAGAAGCAGCTGACTGTCGTTCAACACCAGCATCAATCTTCATCGCTTACGGCACACCCATATATTGGATGTCTTAGAAGTAAGCGAGCGTAGCGCTTTGCATCTGTGAAGCCGAGTATGTGGCAGCCAGTCAAGTGCTATAGGACGCAATATGGATTCGTCAACTTATCCAAGAACTCAAATCATTCCCAATGAACGCCACCCTTTTCCTAATCGACAGCACTGGTGTGATAGCCATCGCAAACCACACCGGAAAAACGCGCAGGCGTGAACACATAAATATCAAATAACCATCTTCATCAACATCTCACAAAAACCACTATCAACTTACACAAAGTACCATGAACTGAAAACATAGCTGACTTACTTTCCAAACAACTTTTCCCTCAATGACACCAATTCCTCGTTAATGCAGCCCACAATCCATCGCTCATTTCATCATCATCAACGGACAACCTCAACCACAAAGGAGTGTTGGAGATTCTTTCTTTTATACAGATACATTTTTCTGCCTGAGCTTTGCTGCTTCTGATTCCCATTTCTCCAAACTATTTTCTTTCGTCATACTGCATTTCTTACTTTTATCGTAATTTTCTATTATTTCTTTGAGAGCTTCTCTCTCATGGCCACACGTAGTCGATACACTACAGTACTAAGTGCCACGTTTCACGTCCCCCCTTTTTGACACTTTCATGATAAATTTATCCAATTCCTGAATGCACCCAAATTATTAAAGTGTTCGATGAAGGAAAGAATACCATCTTGATGTTCTTTCCTTCAAGCGATCCTCACAGATCACAATCAAAACTTAGAAAATTAAATATTGAAATTCCACACGTGTATGACAAATTTGCACTCGCACATATCAGAACATTCTGGGAACGAAGGATAGAGAAGGGTCAAATTACAGGCGTAGTTACAACATTGAACAAAGATGGCAACTACTTATTTATTATTCAGCGTCTGAGAGATTTTATATCGAGACTGCCCAAGCTGACGCTCACATAACGTGCTCTCCCCGCATATTCAGATTATTGAAAATGCTCGAAAATCCATGAGACAAAGGAGAGTCGGGAACAGAAGGGAAAGAGGGACCAGAACTACCTTCCATAGATTCTGTGTCTCCTGATTTGCACATATTGCTATCGATTCCAGTGCTCGACACATTCATTGCACGAACATCACTACCCACATCAGCAACATTAAAGTCATTCACTTCTTTATCGTTACCCGTCGTCGTTGCTGTGCATTCTGAAGAGATTAATTTATTTCAAACTGTGCGACAAAATAGTTGTCACCCTGGCAAGAGCGACAGATTTTGCTTCCAAGTCGAGATATACTGAGGCGAAGCCGAAGGGCCGATAACTCGAAAACTATTAAGAAAATTTTCTGACGCCGTATAGTGTACAATTATTAATATTATTTAATTGAAATTATCTGCATTATTATTTCCACAATACTGATATTTCGGCAGAACTCTCCATCCGTGCCATGAAGATGAAATTCTTCCACCTTCTCTCCTGTTCAATTTCTTCAACTCTCCTGCGATCATCACTGTCATCAATGCAAGGCAAGTTATGCCTTTTTAAAGCAACAAATATCGTTGTACTCGCACTTTTCCATCCATTGTATCGTTTACATTTATCATCTACGGTTCTACGGTTCTTGTTTTTCACTTGTCCACAATTTAGGCTATAGATTGGACTACCAGCCAAGTCCCACCTGCCCCCTTTTTCGACGATCACCAAGGAGAAATGGTTGATGTCGGACTGCTCGCAGCATTATTGAACGTTTTTTTAATGATTTCGGTTGTTATAGTGGAACGCATCACTGAATACATCGTCCGCTGTTTCGCGCTGTCAAGACTCCATCTCACCAATCGGTCGTCCGTAATACATGATCGTGACCTCTGCCTGCTCAATATTCCAATTTCTATCTACAAATTTCGGAGACACCCAGGTACGTTGTACAAACTTATTTCACGAAAAGTGCTTGATTATGAATCGTTGGCTATATACATCACTAACTAGTAGGGAACATTTTGTCTATATAATTTTTTAATCCAGGTGTCTTTTTGACTCTGTTTTGCTTTATTTTCCTGTTGTGCTCCGAGCTGATTTCAGAGCTTGGAGTTACTTCCAACACGAAATGCCAGCCAATTAGACGCCTTGGGCCAGTAATTTCGAATAATCAGAGTACTGATTTGCCCATACCCGTAAAACATTCATCAAAAGCAGTTCATCTAAACCAAGTCAAGTTTGTCGACGGAACATTCACGTCAGTCAGGACTGGTTTTCCATTGGTTTTCGACAGTGACACTTGCTTGCAGTGTCTTGAAGACTCTCCAGGCAGTATCATCATTGCGTCGAATTGCACCGTAAACTCGGGGCCAAAATTTGAAGCTGGTTCTCTATCTCTTGATGTCCAGATCTTTCCAAGTGGCTACGTAAGAATGTACTTTTCTGAAACTAATGGGCCAAGATTATTTTTTGGAAAAAGCGAGGAAACTTTTAACGGAACACACGGCGCTGTGTTTATCGTTCATGGAAACGTTAGAGAGATGGACAATTCCTCGCAACTACTGTATTTAGAATATGCGAATCAAGCTCATTTTCAAAAGATACATGCTGAAATTTCTGAAAACAAATGGAAATCCCCACAAAAAGTCGATTTATCGTTTCTGATTCAGAGTACAATCCATACACAAATTATTCACTGTGCTAAGAACGAGTTACACATGGAAGATTTTCGAGAGGCTATTCAAGTTTACCGGACAATGCAGCTCGACAGCGTTTTTGAACCGTTCCCTTTTCACGACAACTGTAATTGCTTCGAAACTATAAATAATGGTGATGTATACCGTGCAATTCTTGCCTTGAATCTCGCGGACGGAACGGAAATTGATGGAGAATACCTCGTTTATTCTCAATGTGCGGTCTATAATCCAAAATTTTTGATACCTTTCATAGTATCATCTTTATCATTACTAATTCTCTTGATCGTAGCCTACATACAGCGGAAAACAAATCATGGAAAGAGTGAAATTGGCAATCTCAATGCAATCCCCTGCACCGCTGAGGGTTGGTTTAGATATATATGCCGACGTAATAAGCAAAAACATTGGATGTTGAATGGGAAAATGTCAACGATTGTGAAGTCAATCGGTTTGGGCCCAGATGAAATGTTTTTGGTTGGTGAGGATGATGATTTACATGTTGAATGGCGAAGTAAAGGGGAATATCACAGAATGAATGTAAAAGCAACAGAAGAGGAAGGATATGTTGACATGTCGTCTGGGAAATTCATTCCAGTAGACCATTTAGAAGAAAGTAGCGCAGAGTCAACGCCCAAAAAACAGCGAAAAGAGAATCAGTTAGATTGATGTTTGTGTTCAGAAGCACTGGGAATATTTTGAATTTTTTTGTATGCATTATGAGAATTTTCGTCCAAGAATAATGCACTTAAATTTAGAGGGGTATGGGATTTGAGCATGGACACATTTGGAATCTGAGTACGCCATTAGAAAGATAGTGTAAGTTTAATACGAAACCGTAAATTTGACACCTATGAAGTAGCTTGGTTCCCGATATTGTCAAAATGGGTGGTAAAGAACAAAACAGAAAGATTTATTAAAGTTTTGGGAAAGGGGTTCGACGGAAATATCCATTCTTGGGTGGGTCGGATATTTAGGAATGACAAATTTAATAGAGTGGATACCGCGAAACGCTACTCTACTTTGTCTGAAATACGACACGTCTGGTTGTAAGCGACAGGAAAAGAGTGACGCAAATGTCTAAATATGAACATTGTTCATCATTACCATGGTATCACCTATCAAGTAAATATCTAATAGCTATTATATGCCCCTCTAAATATTTGTCACGAAGAGTTTTATACGTTTGATTTGTTTTGAATGATATTTGGTTAGACTATATATGAAAATTGTGCTAATATAAGAAACGACGTTCAACCTGCTGCCTTCTACATTGAGGTGATAATGCTTTTTGTGTTTTGGATCATTTTGTTACTTTTTTATGAAGTCGAATTAATTAATTGTAATGTTTTAGACAGCAGTGTTCGATTCAAAGGTTTGTATGAAGGAGTCAATTTCGGTACGGACGTACTTAATTAATTCATGATTTTTTAGGAAAATTTACATGCGATTTTTGTAATGGGGCTTTTCAACTTGGGAAAATATCCATTTGGATCTTGCCAGTTTTTATCCAACCTTGCTTGTTATTTTTATGATTATGTTTTGTTGTATCACACAGAAACGTTCTATTCTCTTCTGTTGTCATTGTATTTATAGACATGATATCTATCATCATGTCTATCTACTATTGACCTTGCTGATCTATTTTTAGATGCCACAAATTGGCATGTGTTGTTTATGTTTCCCCTTTTCGTCTACTTATACTCTCCCTGAGACGAAGTTCTCGTCTCAGTCGAAGAGTCATCGAGTTTTCTGAACACAGATTCAGTTCCTGCTAAACGCTTCCGCTATTTCGTTACTCCGCCTCTGAATTCGTTCTGGATCTCCGATTCCACACTTGACTCGTACGCTCCTCTCCCTTATCAGAACTTTACACATTATAGGAAGCAGTACTTTTACATACAATTAATTAAAGTATGAATTTTTTGAACGGAACCAACCCGATCTCGCTCTATATCAGTCGTCAGCTCTTTAGTGTCTCCGTTCTGTTCGTTCTAGTCCTCTCTGTACAAATCCTCGCACCTCCTCAAACTGTTCTTTCCGACAAACCGGTATTTGCTAGTTATAGACCCAGTTCAAAACTCAAACTACCCTCTCATCTACCGCTCCAGCGGGATGACAGGTGCACACAGTGGACCTATGGAAAGAGTTACTGAGACGAGTACGAAACCATCATTCTTTAGAACGCTAAAGCTGGATCAAAAATGGGCCCCATTAAAAATTCTACAACCAGCTACAGTACCAAAATTAACGTCATCATATAAATAGTGTCACTACCCTAATAGTGCAACGGACACTATTTACTCTGCCTCGGTCGAATTTATAATTACAGTAGTGTCACTAAGCTGCGGTACACAGATACACGCACTTCGGGATTTCGGTACTTCGCATGTACACAACAAAATACGGCACAGAGGCCTCGGTTTGAAATTTAAACCGAGGGATATGATTTTCATTTAAACATATTTAAACTTTAAATGAATATCATATTCCTAGTCTGAAACATACAGGCATAACCCCTGTATGTGGGCGGTATGGGCGAAATCGTACAAATTCTTTACAGTATCATAAATACTACATGACATGAAGTATTTATTCCACATTGTAAGATTTATGGAATGAAATTTGAATCAACTTCTGATGGAAATTGAAAAATTTGATGACGGCCATTTTAATATTTTTTCAGACGGTTGCATAGCCGAAGGTATGGGCATTGTAATGAAGGCATCCGGAACTGTTCTATGTAAATTATTTGGAAGCATGGCGGTGATGAAGTTGCAACTCTTCACAATTTTCGATTTTTCGATTGCGGAAAAAGTAATTCTAGATTGTAAAATGATTTCAACAGTCATGTCTGTAGGATCAGACGGCGGTTCTTTTTCAAACTGTACAGGATCGTGTATGGTTCCGACTTGTCTGTATTTCGTTTTGTGCACAATTGAAAAGTGTTGATTTCTGTGCCAACGTTCTGACAAGAATTCCATAAAATTAATTTCAGCGACAAATCACTAAAATTTAATATCAATTTTTTTAAGACAATCTCAACACAGAACAAGTAGGTTTCAAACAAACATTTTCAGAACGAAAACTTCCTTTTGTAGCTCGACCTCGTACGATTTTGGTAAAAATAAGCTTTGTCGAGAGGCCTGTTAGTTCCGGATGTCACCACCAAGTTTCCGAAGAAACGGAGAGTTTTCTGGTGAGTTCTGCCGGATAAACTGAAATCTATCAATCACCCGTCGTGTGTAATATGTGAATGACTGGAAAAAGTCTGAGACTTTTCCCGGAACACATGTATTGACTTGACACGAGCCAATAGAATGGGAGGATTTTATCTGTAAGACTAGTGCACGTACAGTCGGAAGGGTGTAACTAGAAGTGCTAGTAGGAGCCAAATGTTGCGTGTTGGTTCACGGGAGTCGGAGGTCGATGTCGCTTAGATATCGTTTTTGTGGAGAGGTGAACCGTTTTTT
>JAULBU010030832.1:0-16587 GCA_032358235.1 Odonthalia washingtoniensis
GGCCGTTTCCAACCATTTATTCCATCTATCTCTGCCTCCTTTGGAGTTTGTGATCTTGAGGATTCTATTTTTAACGCCAATTAAGGTGGCGGACGTGATAATTCCAGTTCAAACGTTGCTAGTGCTGTTAAACTGTGTGGTTGGCAATTGATAATAAATCAATTTAGTTGTTGATGCATTCAAACTCAAGTTGCTTTGGTCAGTTGTCAGATGTGATACGTAAAAACATTTGTTTTGATAATTTTTTTGTCTTCGAAGTTTTTCTTTTGATTGGTGTTTTTGGGTACTCCTGTGCCCTTTCCATGGAATTCTGTTGTAGTTTCGTTCCTGTACTAATTTTGATTGAAGTGGTTTGTACCGATTTCACAGTGCGAAGTGTCGATTATGGCCCTGTGGCGGTGTTTTATGTGTTGATTTCAGGTGATTTGGCTGCAATTTTGTCAGTTGTTTTAAATATCATCAATGATGCTCATGTGATGCATATTCTCACTCCGAGTAATTCTTCGATTAATATTTGAAATATGATGTACGTTACTGATAACTAGTTCAAATCGTAGTTTTGATTTGATTACGCGTCAGAATTACTGTGAAGATTCTGATAACTGGAGAATATAGGATTCAAATTTGCATATGGTACGCATTGTCATAAATTTATGTATTAATAAGTCAAAACATTTCAGCAGTGCCATCCAACAGCGGTGTTCTTCTACTGTAGTGGCAAGGAACCCGCATTGTAGCTGTGGAAACGGTAGTTAGATTCTCCCATGCCGCGCTTGAATATTTTAAGGTAATTTGTTATTGGTTAAGCCTTCTTGGGGTCTACTAATTATTATCTGCCTTCATTCACATTAAGGTGACGGCGGCAGAAAAAATCACTTGTTTGCATATATTTTGAAAACCTCATGATCTATGATATCACTCTACACCCTTTCAATCTCTTACGGTTTGCGTCTCAAATTCATCAACTTAAATTTGTCAATTTTTTGGGTGCTCCAATGGATATTTAACTGTAAAAAATAAATGTACTTAAATCAGATATAGGGAAAATATTTCTGTTCGGTAAATCTGAAAAAGAATAGATAAAATTCAAATATTTTCCCCATGTGTGCAACATTCAGCGATAGTCTCATTCCTTCAATCAACTATCCATAATCTAATACATCAGATTATGGTATCGTTCACGTACCGTAAGAAGTCCTGATGAGTAAATTTCAACTCCAAACATGGGGCTGGAAGACACATCGTCAAGATGTATGGATGCAATCCATACATTTTGACCATTTGACCAGTGGTATAGAGCCCTGTTTAAGGGCTGCTTGGATAAGAAAAGAGAAATTAATGGTGTTTCCTCTGGTACTATTTCTGTAGACAACGAAGGGATTGATGTACACTAAATATATCAACAACGAAAGGAAAGAACATAACTGACTATTTGTTCTAAACTCCTAATGATAGTGGTAAATTGAATTGAATTTTAAAACATCATTGCGTTTACAAAAACTAAATGGACAACTCTTCGCTCCATAGTGGTTCAAAAAGCAAAGTGTCATTGTATACAATTCCATGTGCTACGCAGATGTTTGTTCTGTTAAATAAAAGTATATGTGACTTATTTTACATTCAATTACATCTATCTCTATTTCAATTTCAGTTTTTATATGTATCTTCAAAATCCATCACTACGATTAATACTGACAATCCAGCAGCTGATTGTGTGAGTGGAGGACTAGGAAGACCTGGTCGAAGTACAATTGGGTTTGAAAAACGGGGGTATAGTAATAAATATATTAATGTAGCGAGGTAGTATAGCACAACACAACATCAGTACTGCTGTGCGTAGTCCCGAAACAACAAGAGATGGTAAGGGGCGGCTAGTAGAAGATGATTGATGATACTACAGTAGGTGTGTTAAGATTGGTGCTGGGAAATGCAGGTATGAGGAGAATTGTGTAAGAAAAATCATTCATGTCCGAGATCAAACATTATCTATCGCAGCAATACTTTTAATAACTAGTATGTCTAGTGAACATGTAAAGGGAGGAAAATGGAACTATTGAAGAACTGACGGTATTGTCGCTATGTCGATGATAATTATTGTATGGCAGCATACTCAGTGGATGAAAGAAAGAAGACAGCTATTGAAAACAATTGTAACTGGTATTTCTGAAGGTTATTTATATATGTAATTCACCGTCGTTCTATGGTCCCATTTGACAAACATCAGTATACCAACTGCAGTTTTACACTTAATAATAGATGAATTAAACATACCTTCCAAAATTCAGTGTAAAATGTTTACCCAAACAGTATGTACATCTTATCGGTCACTTGATATGGATTTGGACATTCGACATGGGTGGCACCTAAAGATGCAACTTGTTTCATTACATATTTCTAAAGGACCGTATTTACATAACGTAGACGTATGTTCTAAATTTCATCATCTCAAATTTTGACTATAGACAATGAACTATGGGTTCGAGACCAAGCACTTTTCTAGCCCAAATTAATGATTTAATAAATTCACAAAGGTGGATTTCATGCATGCGGCGTAATATGAGATGTCTTTTTGACTAATTTTTGACTGTAGAAGTAGAGAAGATGGGAGATTCAATTGGATGTACCAAAGAATTACAAAGTAATGTGATGGAATCAAGTGATTAATTGTCCGAATTCACTGCAATCACTACGCTGACCGCAGCTACGAATGTCCACAAATATTATAAGTTCTGTCTGAGAATGGTTTCTATAATTTAAATTATGTTGGAGCATCTATTATCTGTTCATCTCTTCTTACAGCATAACAGCCACACGTGTACAGGGAATATTTCCTGAGCAGGAAAACATTTGGTAGTTCTGGTTCGGAAGATAAGACTGAAAATATGGACAGAAAGGAGAGTATAGGATTAAATTGGAAGGGGTGGAAAACATGAAAGTTTATCTAGTACCGAATCACTGGGCACTCGGATTGAGATCAATTCCGGCAAAGTGAAGAGAGACTTGAGGTGATAATAATACAGTTATGCGTTTTTTATTAGATCATGTAGAGTGAATACTATGTAACACCCTACTATTCTGTTATGATCTATGAATACAGTTCGCATTCCATCTAAAAATACGAGCTTCAACACTAAATATTACTAATGTAAAAGATAAAATTGTATTAGACCTTATTAATATGTGATCAAGGGGGGTCCGTTGACACAACTAGGTACAACCTCTGCATAGCATAAAGAATTTGGCAAATATGTTCTGATTGGTTTGTACTTAGACTGTCGAAAGACACGGATATTCTCGAACTTCTGTACGAAAATACGATGACAATCAGCGTATTGATGATGTATAGAGCAAGTTAAAATGTAGGTGTAGTACCGTAGGCACTGTATAGCGTAGTTGATTTGAATTATATAATATCTACTGAAGACGTGAATATGCATATAGCTACAGAGAAAAATATGAGTGGGGTTAATGAGCAAAGTAGTTCAGTAAACGGAGTCAGTAAGGTCGGTAGCAAAAGTTTAATGAGCAACGTAAGTCAGTATATGGAGGCGAAAAGGTCCGTACCAAAAGTTAATGAACAAAATATCGAGAAGTAAAGTACGAGAGCGAATCAGTATCAATACGGATTGGGTGAATTCCTGACTGGATGGCTACACCTGGCCAGTAACAATATAAATGATGAATTTTGATGTTGTAGGATAAAAGTGGGGAGAGAAAAAATAGAAGTAAAAGAGAATGGTTCTGGTAGCGTTCTTAAATTAAATAAGAACTCCAAATGCGAAAACCAAGACAGAACTTCTGTCTTGGTTTTCGCTTTTGGAGTATCCCACCGTGTGGCGACTATCCGGTTGGAGAGGTAGCTTTTGTTGAAGCGAATTTTTTTGCGATGTCGAAAGTCACGCTGTTGTAGTTTATTGATAATCGATGTTCTTTTCAGCCGTCCGTCAAAGTGGAACATGCATCTTAATAACACAATTAAATTGGGATGAAAATTTCTCTGCAATTACAGTCAATACTGAAGCTGACAGTGTCACTACAATGAATATAAAAACGCTAATTGTTTGCTCTTACTTTCACCGTTCTGTATAGTGGCCTACTGGTTAGTGCCATAGTTCTCAAGTCACTTTCAGATCGGGAGTTCGATCGCTGCTCTGTACGCGGGAGGAGAACGGGCCTTTCTCTTTGCGGGGCGCCTCCTTTTTCATGTGTACGTGTCAAGATTATATTGGTTGAGAGTGAGCCTCACTCGCAACCAATAGGTGCCACTGAGTAGAACAGCTCTCAGAGAGTACAGCCGGCTACACCCCCTTCTTCAGAGACCAAGTTGGCGGCGAGCTCTTTTGATAAGATGAGCAGGAGTCGGCTTCCGGTCTAACAGGCGAAGCAAGAGCTGTGGTACATCTTCTTATACCTTGTTGAGTGGCTTCAGAGTTTCTTCGTAATGAGCAAGCCCTTTCCGCCTAACCAAAACCTTCAGCTCATTATCGTCGACGACAATACGCATAAGTCGTGCGACAAGCATTCCGGTCTCCGATTGTGAAAAATGTGACATAATTGCTGTGCTTTCCAACGCATCATCCTTGTGAAACTTAAGCCTTGTTCCGTGTACATCATTCAGAGCTCTGCTTCTTAAGTCCTCTACTTGAAATACGTACTCATTCAATTTTTTTTGCACCCGTCTTGGGCCACGCCAACGCAATGCAATTTTCTCACCTGCACTAAAATTTTCACGGGCAACCAAGACAAAATCCCCTTCGACGAAGTTCGGCAATGAACCTTTCCATGCAGACTGACGTGCTTTCTCGCGATTCTCTTGTAAGGAGTGCTGTGCAATAGGGTGTGTCTCAGCTATTTTCGCTTTTAAATTGGAGAAGTTGATCGTACGCTCACTCTGTATGTCATTCGAATTAACCAGCTTGGTTGTCGACGATCGAATGAATGTCTATATTGGAGCTGTCACTTCCATGCCTTTGAATGCGATTATGGGAAAGATATTTGCGCGTTGTGGTGAAGAGGAATTGTTGATGACACTCTGTACAAGAGGAATTAGATCAGATCACTCATCTAGACGCATTCGACATTCGGTTATCAAAGCCCGAAAGGTTCGTAATAGTTCGTTTCCCAGACGTTCGACGGCTCCATTGATCCACGCACAGTACGGTAACGTCAAGTTATGAGGAACTTTAAGACTCTTGCATATCAAATGTACTGTTTCATTTAGGCAGTGTGTTGGTCCGTCTGACATGAGTCCATTCGAAACACCAAATTATGCGGACCAGTCAATAACGGACCATGCGGCGTTCTCATCGGCAGTGTCTGGAAATGCTAAAAACCACTTGTAGTCGGAAACATCATGGCAAAGCATAAGTACATACTTATCACCAGTTGCGCTGCGTCCGAGCTCTATGTAATCGAATTGAATTGAAGTAAGTCATTAATCGCCGTTCCATGGACTGAAGGACCGAATGGATGCGGACATTTGTTCGGGCTTGCATACATTGTATGCAAGCTTGCATACATTGTATGCAAGCCCGAACAAATTTCTTTATGTCGAAAGATATTGTTCTCCAAAAAAGGATGTGTGAAGAGTCTTTTCTGTTAATGTTGATTCGGCGGTGGCCTCTAGGTCCTGTATGTGCGATGATACACAAACGCGATTGCAAATCATCGCAGTCGTCGGGGATCCAAATAGATCCATTTTCTCTTTTCCAAAGTTTATACATAAAAGACAAATTGGGCGGATGCGATTCAGCATGCTTCGACTGTTCATCGGAGATTGACTGAGTGCAAGGCCAAATAAAATTAGATGCATTGGATTATGGAAATTCGAGAATGTGCCCCAAGCAACGTATGACAGCTGGGCGGACCAGCGACCAAGCAATTCATCCCATACGTTATCTGCGCCTTTGATGTGAATACAAGTATAGTTGCAGGCACTCAACTTATCGGCTCACTGCAAAACCTTACGCAAAGATGTTTGAGAAAGGTCGGGAACGACGGAGAGAGGATCGAAGAGAAAAATAAGATTGTTTTGATCTGTAAACACATCGAATCCACTTGGTGTTCCATCAGCCAATGAAGTCCTTCTGTCGTTTCCATAACCGCAAATGCTTCCTTTTCAAGAGTTGACCATCCCAAATGGGAGTTCGTAAAGTGTTCCGAAATGAATGGCAAAGGTTCGTGATGTTAATCGACGTGCGGCTTGGGAAAGTCTTCACGAGGTACCTGCTTGACAATACTGGACCACATTAGATCAGAGGCGTCGGTATACACACAAAGTCGTTTGCAATAATCTCTGTGGATGAGGGTTACCTGATATGCGAGGGCATCTTTTCATTTCTCAAAAGCGACGGCTTCAACAGATGACCATTTTGGATTGATTAGGGGTATACGAGAGATCTCCCGCTTTGTACGGTTCCTA
Source organism: Odonthalia washingtoniensis (assembly GCA_032358235.1). Lineage (NCBI taxonomy): Eukaryota > Rhodophyta > Florideophyceae > Ceramiales > Rhodomelaceae > Odonthalia > Odonthalia washingtoniensis. The sequence goes on from JAULBU010030832.1 coordinate 6,422, forward strand.
CTAGTTGGTACACTCGTTCAAGACATTCCTGTAAAGGTCAGATAATTGTTGTAAATGTTTTAAGGCATTACGGAGCCAATTCATTGCACAAACAAATTGTTGGAGATGTGAACCAAGGATCAGTTGGTCCATATTCAGGAGGCCATTCAGATGTCCTGGATAAAAACGTACACCTTCTTGAGAGACAATACGACGATACCAACGAACGTTTGTTCAATAAAGGACACATTTCAATGGATGTAATTTTAAATTACGGGCGGCACAAAAATCGAAAAATTGTTGAACAAAATCGAGCAATTCTTCTATTGTCTTCACATGCAACAATATTTCATCAAGCCATGATAGTGTCTTTTCCCGTAGATTCGCCGGCATAGTCGAAGCGAGTGTAGACTGCAGGTAAGTAACCGCGTTGGTAGTACCGTGCAGTACACGAGTGGGGGTGTATATTCCATCAGGCGTTATAAACGACTGAGACGCTTGCGAGGACTGTAAAAGTGGCAACTGCCAATAACCATGGCTCAAATAGAAGGTTGCACAAAACCGTGAGTCGACCAGTTGCGTCAATTCGTGCCCGATTATCGGCATCTGTAACTGGTGTTTCACAGTATACCGGTTGATTGGGCGTAGATCGACAGTGAATCGAAAGTTATCGGGACCTCTCTTGGGAACAAGGAGAGGTGCGCATGCCCATTGTGAAGTTGGATTTGGATATACCATGTCGCAATCTACCAATCGTTTCACGAAATCATCAAGAAACTGACACTGCTCTTTGGAATACTGGCGAATCCTAACACGTACCGGGGTAGCATCTTTCATAAGGTAAATGTGTAGAGGTTCAACAAATGCAGGTGGACCGGACGAAAAGACTCCGAAATATGTCAATCTTGTCAAAGACCATTTTTGTTAGTGTCGCAACATGCTCGTTAGGAAAACCATTAGTTTTTGCGGGAACTACCATGTCATTAACAGCTGAATCTACCTCGTCGTGTTGGGCAGAATCCACAGGGTCTAAAAGCGACTAATCAGGAAATGGATCCTTCTCCTGGCGAGTATTGTAGTAATCTACGCGAAGGCGTAATGGATCGTCTATTCCCTTATCTTGTAGTTGATTAATCCTTGATATAATTATCCTGCTAATTTTTCTTCCTTTCGTTTTGTGCAGAGGGCTTTGAACAGAGTAACAATCTATTCCATCAAGTTCATCACGATTGTTCTCCAAAAATGTACGAGTGTCTACTCGTAAATTTTGGAGGACAGGTAGACTCAGAAGCATATCCTCTGCTGCAAGTTCGCCGTCTGCTACGAGAATCGAAACATGGTTCAGGGCAAGTGGGCCAGTTCGTAACTGGAGTACGGTGAGTGGTGCGGTTCACGTACTTGAAAAAGAAAACGTTTGTGCCTCGTCACCGTCTTTTAATGCGACCTGCAAGGTGACCAGCTCAATTTTCTTGAATCATCCAATTCCATTATATAAAGCACGTTGTGCCAGTTGGGACGATACAATGCTCTCATCTCTTCCATCTTCAGGTTGGCCATGTCCATTCTTTGATTCTGTTCCATCTGAAAATGATACCATGACCGAACTTGTTCGACGGCAGTCAAAGGGTTCTATAATACGAACGTCAGTCTCTTAGTGACTGGCCCCGGCTTTTGCTTTGTTGTCATTCATACGATATGGACATGACATCTATCTGCTAGTTGATTTAGATGGTCCCGTCCGTGCTTTTTCCGCTGCATTATCGCGTCTAGCCTGCTTCATTTCCTCTTCGGTTGAAAAAGAGCAGTCGTTAAGCCAGTTGTGCCGTTCCTTCGATTTGCAGGGCGGAATAAACAGATGGGAGGGTCTCGTGTTGTTTTCTTTGTTGACTTTGTTAGGCTCTTGTTGGTTGGAGTGGTCGTGCCTTCCGAGTTTCCACTTCTGTTTGTTGCGTGGTTGCTTTTGGTAACTCCCTTCGAGCTTCGGACCACTATCCACAAGTTGGAACGCTTCGGACAAACTAATTTCATGCGCCATGAAATATGTGAAGTCCTTCTTCAAGTGGTGGTGGGTGAAGGAGTTTTCCGCTTCTAATCGATTCTTCAGTTGAGTAGGGCGAAAAGCGGAAAGTACGTGATATACACATACTGTCGTTGGTCTTCCGTATCCATGAGAGCCCGTTTCGACGTAATATTCACAGGTACGATACAAAAACGTTTTTAACTCGAGACGTTGCGTTCGTGTCATCCATGTCCATCTTTATTTCTTTGTTGACAATTAAATGTAGTGCTACTAGACTAAAAGTATCCTTACTTTCTTCCGCGTTGTTTTCCAGGGAGGCTCGTAATACTGCATCTGTTAGAGAGTTTTAATCTTCGGTGTCTTCGATGAATCCTAGCTCTATCGTAGAATTTAACCATTCTGGGTCAACGCAGAACTTAATTTGTACGGGGTTGACGGCTTCGGATGTGACAGAGCCTTTTACATTTAGTTGGTTCGCGCGTTCGTATACTTTTGTCGCATACTGATCGTATTTCGACAAGAAGGATCGAATGGATGCCAACTCGGTTCTTATTAATCGGGAGTGATTGACAGACGTTGATACAAATGATGCAGAACTAGATGAAGTCGCCATTTCTTATGTTGTTCAATGTGAAAATTCAAAAGTTCAGCAATTCAGTTCGTATGTCGAATTATATTCAGTAGTACTTCGTCGCAACGTTTGATGTCAAGTTCGTACGGATATTAAACCGTAGTAATAACTGTGGCGACTATCCGGTTGGAGAGGTAGCCTTTTTTGAAGCGAGTCTTTTTGCGATGTCAAAAGTCACGCTGTTGTAGTTTATTGATAATCGGTCTTCTTTTCCGCCGTCCGTCTGACCGCACTACACCCCGTTCTTCTTATCGCTGAAAGAACCCTACAACATCCATGTCACCATCACACAGACAGAGATACCACACGCGAACGAAGAGTAATGATCGGTTAAAAGCGTTTACAATCGCACTGTCTGTTTTAAGCAAACGGAAAAGCATCGACAAAGTCGAGACGCAGAGCGTCACAATCAACGCACTTGTGTTCTGCGTGCAATACCATGAGCACTTTAAGCACGAGCATGAACGTTACGACTTATACAAGGCGAACATCGGCACCCGGCAGTTTCAAACTGTTTTTAATAACATGAAAGATCGAGCTTTCTTCGAGATGTACCGTTTCAAAAGAAACGATTTTATGAAAATATCAAAGCTCATAGGTACGACCGATCGTACCCATACACGTAAAAACCGATACGCAGTCGCTCCAATTATCATCACTGCTGTTTTTCTGCTTTTCATGTCAACACCTGCTGGACGGTGTGATCTAGAAGTACTTTTCTACCGTTACACGCCACAACTCTCAAAGATCTTCTGAGAAACATGTGAAGATCTCTTTGAATCATATTCTGACCTAATTTTAAATTTTCAAACGACCTACATCCAGTCACGTCTAGATGAATTTGCAGAAGCAATAAATGAGACTAGTGCAGCACTCACTAATTGTGTGGGGTTTACTGATGGGACTGTAATCTGGATGGTACGCCCCGGTTCAGATGCAATGCAACAGGATTGTTATAACGGTCATAAAAGAAAACATGCATTAAAATATCAAGCAGTGGCTACGCCAGATGGAATGATTTTTCATATGTCTAACCCCGTTGTTATGAGACGCCATGACTGGTACATGTATATTCAGAGCGGATTAGACAAAGTACTACCTGTAGCACTCGATCACAATGGGAGGATGTACTGTATTTACGGTTACCCCGGTTACAATAACCAGTGGTATGTGGAGACCACTTTTGAAGTATCAAACATCTCCTCAGAGCAGCAGGCATTTAATACGGAAATGTCTTCGATTGGAATCACTGTTGAGTGGGCTTTTAAAGAAGTCAACCTTTACTGGGCTTCACTAGATTTTAAACGAAAAATAAAATAGGCGAATGCCCAATTTCAATGTTTTACCTCAATGGCGTTCTGATGTCAAACTTCAGGAACTGCTTCTATCCAAATCAGACTTCAAGCTGCTTTCAATGCAATCCATCATTGCTTGAAAAATATATAGCGCTACTAAACTAAATGCAATAATAAACTCTCCATGAATTTCTACTTGTTATCTGATCATTCACAAAGTTGAGCAAGAGCTTCATTTTTTCTATATCAGACTTTTCCATTGCCTCAATTTCCTTGTCCCGTAGTTTTTGCTCGTTTTTTTGACGTTCAGTTTCAAGTAGGAAACGTCTTTCTTGCTCTTCTCGTTGTAGCAAACGGTCTTTTTCACGTTCTTCTTTTTCAAGAAGAAACCGTTCACGCTCAAACTTCATTTTGTCTCGCTCAACATCTGCCCGTACCAATTCTGCCTATTTAATCATCTCCCCAAATGATCGCAGATCACTCCCGCCCGTTTATCACTGACTCGATTCACGTCGCCTCTTTCTTCGTTCAGCAAGTGCAGAACGTATATCAGTTGACTTTTCACTCCATCCAGCATCACTTTGACCCTGACTCATATTGTTTGAGTTTACATTAGAAACGACAGGTTAATCTTGCTTTTCGGTGACAACATCAGGGGTGTCAAGCATAAAAGTTGTCACGGGGGTGTCATCTACAATTTAGATTGTTTCCGCAATCGTCTGTCCAGCAGGATCTGAAATATTTATGATGTCTGTCTTCAAGAATTCATTTTTTGCGAGCTTCTGACGATCTTCGTGAGGTTGCCATACAAATAATTTCATGGCCAAACTGTTCTTTCGCCACTTCACGTGCCTCCACTTCCTCTCTGGTTTTGTTTTTTGCAATTCCGATGTCGTTAATCTCATTATTAATCGACATCAGAAGTTCGGCAATTTCAGTTAGTCCAGGTCTGGCAACATCAGATTGCAGAGCGGCCTTTCTTTCTTTTTTTAACGAAATCTTCAAGTAGTTTTTCGAAGCGGTAACGAATCGATTTCCACGACACCTTACGCGACATCCCCTTGTTACAGTTGCAGTCCATTGCTACTTGCGTCCACAACTCTTGTTTCTGACCGTTTTGTGCGGTATGCGCCCGCTTTGCCGAAACTTCCCGCACAACGATCAGGTCATCATGTTCCGTAAATGACGTTGGACGGCCTGCCCGTTTGCGCCTTTCAATAATCACCGGTGTCGCTTCGAAGTTTTCGGGCGTGTGCGCTCCCGAAATAGGCCCCGACACTCTTGACGCAGGATCGTTTGGCTGTTGATTTGGTTGAGTTTCCATAACGTTGGTTGGGTGACTCACTCAAAATACAGACACAAGTAAAAACGGAAGACCAGGATACTTGTTTCTGATTTTTTTGCATGAGTAACCAAACCAAAAATTCAAGCAGAGAGTTTCTCTAGTTCTAAACCTTACAGCGATGAGTCAATTTTTCTCATTCTTACAGCCATAATTGAAGACAGTAGGTCGTTCAATTGCTGAAGAATTATTCTGAGAAATGGGAGATTTCTGTATTTCTCAAACATTGCAATTGCCGAAAATTGTAATACAGTGAGGTCATAACGTTTTAGTTACGGAATTCTGTAAAAACAGTTCCAGAAATCTCTTGTCGTAAACCCACTATTATGTCTAAGGATTCAGTATTTATTTAATAATATCTTGGTAAGTCCAACACTGATTTTTTAGGAAGATGAATTGTTCTGGAAAAACTCAATTTTCTTTGACTCTAAACTCAATTTCACAGCCTTTTCTGAACTCACTTACAGGTAAATATTTAACCAACATACACCACTTTCATTGTCACTAATTAATTTTTATAATTGTATTCCATTAATTTTCAAGTTTCAAAACTTTCAAAGCAATAAACTGCGGCTAGGTTATTAACAACTGAATTTTATATTTCTCAAAACAATTTCATAAACTTATTTAAAACACAATCACGGATATTCTCTTGAAAACCAATAAATTCCAGTAACTTATTCTGAACTTGGAACAAATTTTGGATCCCAACATGAGTACTTATCGATGGCATAATTTCAAACCCGGGACTTATCCCGCTACCTACCCACAGTATATCTGATTAAATTAGATATTGTATCTCAATTTCAAGTATGAGCGATGTGATGGGCATGCCACTTGCAGAACTATATGCCGGGATTATGCAGTTAATAAACCGTTCAAGACGTTGTTCCAAAAAATAGCACTTTTCAGATGCTCCATCAGGCTATATTTATGGGTGCTAACATTGGAATCTACATGTTTATCTCTGAAACTGCTATCATTTTCAATTCACTTTTTCATATGGAGCGTTTTTATTTACAGATGGGACAATAATTACATGAAAGCCAAATTTTGGACAGTTTTGGATGAACTCAATAGCCTATATATTTCCGACCTTCTTACAATATACCAAACAATTTAGAACTGTTCCATATGATTTTTGTTTTTAGCGAACAGCAACAGCAAGAAGTATTTTAATAAAATAGCCAGTGAGGGTACGCTAAGCAGGACGTAATAAAAATATCTTTTGATTAACGAATTTTCTGATTGGTGGAAACAATACAATCATGCCGATCAGATTTTTTATGTTTCTGAGTAATTAAAAATAGAATATGACAATTTTTTTCATTACTGGGCCTGCACCTCTTTTGATCTGAAAAAGAATTTTTGTTGGTGTGAAATTTCTGGGGGCAAAACGCAACCGAATCGTCTCAGTTGAAACCGAACACAGCAACTGGCAATAACAACCACAGCAATATGTTGGAAATTTTCCAAAGAAACCCATTCCGTTCCCATTCTCTCTCTGTGTTCCCTTTTTCCAACCAAAAGCATGACTAATCTTAAGTTTTGGGCAGAAAATGAGTGAAGACATAAGACGAAATAACAGTGTAACGGATCAAAAATGTTGGGCAGAAACATTGAAAAGCAAAATCGAAACTAACTTTATATTGTTCATAACATTGACTCACACCATGTTGATAAGTAAAAGGTAAACTACATTTTGATTTATTACAACTCTCCCCAAACGAGCATTTAAAAAAGAAATCTGAAACTACATTGTGAATGATCACAATTTTAACGCACATAACAGTGCAAACTGATATCAAAACTACATTGTGTTTAATCAAAAATTTTATGGGAATGTTAACGGTGATGGAACGACAGGTCACAGTAGGTTCAAGGATCAGTGAAATCATTGGCCAAAATTTAGATCCAATGGAAGAAAAAATAGGCTAAATTGTAGAAAGTATGTTTAATTAAATTAGTGAGGACTATATGTTACTACAAAAACATAATACTGTGCAACAATTCCCACCAGCTATAGACAGGATAAATTCAAGGCATTTGATATTGTCATTATTTGACCAGGCCGTCACAATTTTAGAAAAATAAATTCATTCGATGAATTTCATTCCTCAATTTATTCTATCTGTCCATTTCCTCACCACCTAACTTAGGTGGTGATGAAATGAAAGGATTTATGATGGCCATAAAAGCTGTCTAATATGATTAGACTGAAGAAGAATAAAGAAAAGGAAGTGATCCCAAGGATAATAATTGAACTTAAAGTTACTATAAGCTCTGTAGAAATTCTTCTACTGGTCTGTAAGCACCACCAGTTTTAGATAATGAATACGGTCTTGTCTGTGCCAACAGGTTGGCGATTAGAAAGGGTATGTCTTCTCTAATAACCAAGTAGGCCGCCAACTTTTGCGTCGATATCAATAACCTAACTCGAACCAAGCACTATCACTCGCCACTATACAAGCGGTACTACGACTATCCGCAAGTACGCTCCACCACGTGCGGGCCGCCCTAAATGCGCCACTGGTTTTGTGAAACAGGGGATGGTCCAACCCTACTCCCTCACCTCCAAGACATTGTTTATAGTCTACTGCCATGTTGATCATGCTGACCTCATCCTCGCATCACCTACGCACCTCGATTCCTACATTGCCCTTTTTCCAATACAATTGTGGGCTCTTCTCACTAACAACGCTAACGCAAATCCTACGGCCGCTCGTCCTCCTTCTAACGTTGCTGATGTAACCTCCGACATGCTGCGTGCCTTCATTTTTCCTTCCTTTTCCCTTCCCACATTCTCCCAGTGGCTTCTCAACCCGCGCATCTCTCACCTCACCCATTTCCCGACATCCCTTCTCCACTACTTTCTCTCCCTCTAGCACTCGGCGATCCAATTTTCGACTACTCCCCAAGCCTCTCCCTCATGGACAACGACCCCGATCAGGCACCGCTAAAACGACCTCGCCTCCATACCGAATACCACCGCCAAGAGGCCGTCGTCGTACAGAGGATCAAGACTTACCCGGGAAAAGACAAGGCGGTAAGCTTCCTCCAGGTAAGCCATCGGCTCGTCGCCTGAATCCCCCCCAATCCGCTACTAGCGGGATACTACATTCAACAGTAAGGTTACTCGTCACTGCAAGTACTGCCCAAAGAAAAGACATTTTGAATGGAGGAAGGAAACAACGAGGTAAAAAGTTTAAAAAAGCAGACACACAAAACAAGGTCGGGTCGCGGTAGTTCAAAGTCACCGAGACGTACAGTACACAGAGTTTGAGGCGGGGGAAGTTGAGTGTTGTTTCGAAAATTGAAATTACAGTAGATTGTTTTGTGATTGGTGACGGTGTTGGTGGTGTACTGTAGCTAGTATCGAGAGGGGAGTTGTGATGGGTTTGGTACAGAAGTTTTGCTTGGCTGACAACAGTCCTGATTGGGATTGCAGGTGAACAAAATACAGTACGTGGTCCGGCTTGTGGGCGTTTGTTTGTGGTATTTTTGTTGAAGGGGTTGAGAAATTCGAGTTTTCCAATCATTTAGGTATGGTGAATTGTTTTACAGGGACAACCCAATGTTATTTTTTCGATGAAACATGCCATGTTTTTATGGGGGCCTGTAATGTACAGTGACTTGGCGCCAAATGATTTTTTTTTTTTATTTAATCAGGAACCTCACCCGGTCCGCCGCCGGCCCCCTCGCCGCCCCCCCTCCCAAAAGAACAAAAAAACGCTTTCCTTTTTTTTTTGCCATGTGCAGATTTTATTGTATTGGGACAAATGAAAATGAAATGAAATAAAATAAAATAAAATAATCCTCTCGTTTTTTGTTTTTATTTTTTTATTTATTTTTTCATTTTCCATTTCCTTCAACCGACGTACGCCTGCTCCAACGAAACTCCCTCCCTCTCACAACCAACGCCAATAATACATTTCAACAACAACAACATACGCAGCTCCGTCATGACTCATCCACACAGCGGAACCATTAATCTAGCTACCGCCCCTCCATATCGTCCCACACTCGCCACCGACCCTCGTCCTAATATGATGCCTTTCCAACAGCCACAACATACTCAAGATTTTGCTACCCAGGACGCTATGGCCGCCGCTCTTGTAGCCACTCACCCTACCGTTCCAACTGCTTCCTCATTTCCAGGCCCTGCTAATGATATGCACCACGATTTGTCTCGAGCCTCTGTCATGGACGCTGCCGCCATAGCTATGCGCTTGCAACCGTCGTATGATCCCATCTCTCGTCAGCCACAACATACTCATCCTCAACCCCCTCAGCAGCAACAACAACAACCATCACCACCTCAACCTCAATCGCAATCCTCTCAACCACCGTCTCAGTTATCACATCAACAATCACAGCCTTCTCAGCAACAACAACATCCACAACAACATCCACAACAACATCCACAACAACATCCACAACATTCTCAACCACAGACACATGTACAGCCTCCACCACAACAGATGCAACAACATCAACAACAACATACACACTCTCAACAACAACAACAACAACATCAACAACAACAGCAGCAGCAGCAGCAGCAGCAACAACAACAACAACAGCAGCAACAACAGCACCAGCAACATCAAATCCAACAGCAGCAACAACAAGTTCAACAACAACAACAAGCCGAGCAACAGCATCGAGCCACAGCAGCTTCCCATTCTCTTCCTCTCATCCGTCCCTCTGTTTCTAACGCAGGCGCTCTCTTCCATCTTCAGGGCCACCCTCATTCTATCTCAACCAATGCTGCCGCTGCTGCTGCCGCTGCCGTCAATCGTGATCTTGGTTCTTTCAATGGGTCACATCAGAATGCAGGAGCGCCTGCTGCTGCGTCTGTTTCGAATCACTTATCGACTGCAATGGTTGGTGGACATG
>JAULBU010030843.1:0-16586 GCA_032358235.1 Odonthalia washingtoniensis
TGCCCGCAACCGCATAAAATTGCGTAAGAACACGACGAAACTCCAATTGTTTCCGGCAACAGCACCCCTCGAATCAGTCGCCATCGACGTCTTGGTCGAACTGATCAATACGGCACGCGGGAACCAATACATCTTAGTGATATCAGCTTTACAGAGCTAACCAAGACCGTACCCATGAATATAATATCAGCAGCCGAAGTGGCCAAGCACTTCGTAAACTAATGGTTCTTCAACTACGGAACCCTGAAGGAACTCATCTCCGACAACGGATGATGCTTCGTCGCCAAGTTCTTTCAGGACGTTTTCAAAACACTGAACATCCATAACGTCTTTACCACGACGTACCATGCCCAGACGAACGGGCAAGTCGAAATATACAACCGGACCATTAAATCCGCGATACGAAGTTACTTGGGTGATTACCCCAAGGATTGGGATCTGCATACCTGCGCGCTAACATTCGCGTACAACTGCCAACCACATAGCTCAACAGCGTTGGCACCATCTGAACTTGTGCTATCTCGACCGCCACCCACGTTTGCGTTGAAAGCACAATCATCAAGATCTACAACTCCAAAGGAGGCCAGGGACACATGGAAATCATGGTTGGAGACAGTCCTTCGTAAAACGAAAGGAAAACTGGACCAGGCACAAGCCCAATAAATTACGACGCCAGGCTGAGGCGGCAGACAGAGAATATCGTACAGAAATCTCGCGTTAACTGCACGCCACGATAACTGCACAAGTACTATAACTGCAATAATACTGCCCCACCAATATGGTATACGCGCATTTTAGGCTGAAAATAAGGATTTGTGCAGATCACGATAACTGCAACAAGAATTCCAAAATCACCCTATTTATTTTTTCCAAATTTCGTAATCAGTGACAACTGTCCAACTTTGTAAACGTTTTAAATCCAAAGATTCAAATTTTAAATTTTAAAATCCTGAGCCCTACTGTATAATCCTTTGAAATTTAAGAATTCAAATTCGAAACTTAAATATCTGCCTCATGACAAGTCAGCAACTTATTTCGTGGGAATCTTTTAAGAGTCAGAGTCCTTAAATGATCGTCACTACCCATGTATTTGCTCCCGCACTTCTCGAAATAACATTTTTGTAATGTTCTTCTGAAAAGAAACTAATCACGCTCAACTACGATCAGAAGAGTCAAATTGTTGCCGAATCTGAACGACAGAGACTGCGTGGTAGTAATCAAACAGGAGAAGTACCATCCCAATGGGCGAAATTCCATTTCGGTCTTCCATCGGCCCCAAATCGATCGACTATTTCACGCATTCTGAAGAATCCACGTCCTCCCACTCCGACTATTGGTCAAACAAGCACTCTAATTGACAAACGATGCCGTAATCGGCTGGGAATACATTGCTACCTTGAGCGACTTCTGTATCAATGGGTATGCGATCGCTTTAACGACCGTGTTTATCTCTCTCATGCGATGATTCGTCAAGAGGCATGCCTCACATTCAGGACATGCTTAATGTGACACTCCCATCGGCGTCTTCGGTTCACCTCAAGTTTTTTGAGGGATGTATGAGTCGCTCCAAGTCTCGATGGAAATTGCGCACTGTGCGTTCCTACGGCAAAAGTCGGGATGCCGACTCCACCGCAACGGAGAACTCATTGCCGACTCTGTAGGATATGATTCATGCGTACGACTTGAAGGATGTGTACAACTCTGATGAGTGTGGCCTTAATTACTGTATGCTCCCTGACAAGATAGTGGCCCACAGTGCGCTACCAGGAAGGAAGAAAGCAAAATTTCGAATTAGTTTGCAATTTTTAGAAACGCCGATGGATATAACAAGTATGAAGTCATGATTATTGGAACATCAAAGAAGCCAAGGGTGTTTTGACGTCAATCTGGTCAAGAGCTCGGATTTGATTATCACAACAACAGTAAGGCATGGATGACAAGTTTGCTCTTTTTTGATTGGCTTCATCATTCTGATAATCATATCGGGCTTAAATCAGGACTACAAGTCATAATCCTCATAGAAACTCTGCAGCGCCCACGGAAGCGCTCAGACAGTACCAAATTTGGGACACGTGAAAGTTATATTTTTCCACCGAACACGACATGCAAACTGCAGCCATTGGATTTTGGAATAATTGCCGCGGTGAAGATGCGCTACCGATTTTTTTACATGGACCATGCCCTTGATCTCATTTACGAGGACGTCAGGAAAAGTTACCGTGTTGACATCCTGACAGCTATGCGTGCGGTGAAGCGCATCTGGTCTGACCTTAGCTGTAGTGTTATTTATAATTCTTGAGTTCACACAAAAATTGTGTGTTATTCTTCTGAAAACATACAGGAAGTTCAAGAGACATTTGCAAGAGGGGAAGAGAACAGAGTCAATGACTTCATGAATCGTCAAATTTCTCAACAAGCACAAATGTCAATCGAGAATATTGTGGATATGCGCGGTGAGGAGGAGCATTGCCAACAAATGATTGACGCAGACCTCATTGGAGATATGCTTTCCGGTGAAGTAATAGAGGGCGATGGGAGTGGCTAGGATTAACAAGAGTCAGTGGACACCGAGGTGCCTCTTCCGTCACGTAAAGAGACTCTGAAGGCACTTTCAATTGTGAGGCGCTAGACATTTTCCCGCAACGAGCTTACTACTTCCGCTAATCGCTTCCTTCGCTCATTTCAAACTGAGTTGAGAAGGGAGGAGCTCGGAGCGCAGAAGTAGAGTTCAATTGAAGATTAATTTTCACAGCCTACACCTAACCAGGGACTGTAGTCTGCCATAGTGAAATGAACTTTTCATATGGTGCCATGTGTAAAATTCAACCACATGCTATGTGCACAAGTACGATAACTGCACCAAAATTCTTGAACCAACCTGTTTCAGGTAATGCAAGATTACTGTATCTCCATTTCCTCCTATCGTAAGATCAATCAAATCTTTATCATTCGAGAGATGGTTCCGAAAGGCACCAACAACTTCACTGAGAATAATTGCAGTTGCTGTTTGAAGAAGAGTCTTAAACATTTTATAGGATTCAATCAGTACATTAAAACCTTTCATAAATTTTGTTCAAATATCTTCACCTGTCTCATCCATTGATGCTGAATCTTCCTGAAATCCGTCGATAATTGAAGTCATTATTGCATCTAGACGAGATAGTATCAAGATACTAGAAGTATCCATTTAATTCAAATTAATCCGTCGGAACTATACCATGGCATCCCTTGTAGGCTAGTTCCGGAACAGTACATGAATTCCCTCTGATTCTTCTAATGGATGCAACGAAGACAATTCCAAAGATATGTCATGAAATGTAGCTTTCCGTCGCCATGGTGTATCTCTAGTTCCACATGGAAAAGTTGTAAACAATTTTTTGAATGATTCTTCCATCTCTTCTGTTTCATTTTTCTGAAAGCTATCAGTTCCAGTTTTTGGTATCGATTCTGTAATTTTTCTGTACCCAATACAACTAAAGAAGACATCCTTTGCGAGTTTCGTCCTCATTGTTACGGCTTGCCTTCACACAATGTCAAAGATACAAATATTTCTAGAGTTCATATATGTACATTGGAACACACTCCGTTCTACATCCACCTATGGCAGTACTTCCATACTATTACGAAGAATATGAACAGCACTCTGACTAAAAAAGTTTTAAATAGCTTCTAGTATTTATGTATACAGAGTTCCTTTTCCATATTCATCTATTGGACACAATAGGAAATGAAGGGCCTTTACATCGTACCCTCCTTCTTCTCTTACCGTTGCAACAGGAAATGGACATCCTGCTTCATGTATTTTCATATTGTCATGAAGAACTGTTAGTCGAAACTGTTTCGACTTTATACATCTTCCTCTCCTGTCTGTCTGCTTGATTTCTTCTAGAAAGACACGATTTGGGCCCACTCTATTTCAGAGAAAAAACCTTCACCACTTGATTCACATACATCATTTCTGAACTCTTGTGCGTACTTCGACATGTTGTCAACAAATTTATATAAATATTGTTGAACACCTATTGGAACATTTTTCTCCCTCATTTCTTGGCTGATCATCTCTCGTACGTCCCATACATTACAGATCCCCGTAGACATCGATGAAGTACTGTAAGCAGATCTAGAAGTTGTCTCAGAAGTCCAATTCTGAACAAAATCCATCTCAACATAGGTACTTTTCATGTCCTTCCCCAAAGTTTTACATTTATCCTTCCACAGACGTAAACATGCACACAATTCCTGCCTGATTTTCTTCAATGCCTCTAATTACTTCTTCATTTAATTGTAGAACTCGTTTCTGACAGTTAAAGTGGCAGGTATGTCTCGGAAAACACCGTCACAAACTACAACTCCAGTTACAGTGGTATTTCTGTCTCGTACAACTTCGTCACCTACTACACTGCCAATGGATTTAGTATGTCTTCTTTTCCGAGGAACATAGTTTAAAACTACACCTTCCCCGCATTCTCTATTGCTGACATTGGAAGTAATTTCATCAAGAAAAACTTCATCATCATTACCTTCAACATCATCTTCGGGATACCCCATTATCCGCACCATTTCTAACCGCATCTGCAACTACAACCCCCTTTGATTTTCTAGTTGTAACAAGGAAACGAAGCTCTTGAACAGTAACTCCTTCAATTTCATCAGCACCCCCTGGATCACAAATAATGATTGGAACAACATCACGACAAACTTTTGGACCACAAGTTGAACATTTTATTTTCCCAACTACATCACTCCTACATTTACTTCTACCTTCAATCACATCTTCAGCAGGCATTATTCCATGTTCATCACTCCCATCAAAAACGGGGTCTTTGTACAACATTACCAACGCTGTTTCTTCTTCTGTTTCGACAAATAATTGAGTCATCCACTTGAATTTATTTTCCTTGTTCTCCCCGGTGTTTCTCTGAAGCAATTACTTCTGCTTCAACATCTCGAGTTTTGCCTTTCACAGCATTGTCACCAACTCTCCTTCTTGTTATTTTAGGACGATCAACGCTACCATGACTCTCCAGTGTCCTCTGTGCGTCACGATTTACATAAGCGCGCCCATCATAATCTCCAAAGCGAAGTCACACACGCACTGCACTTCCCAGAATAGCACCTGCATCTCCAGTTCGTTTTCGCACATTCATTACGTATCTGTCCCTATTCTTGTAACGATTAGGTTTAAGAAGATCTATGTTATAGCGAAACAAATGCTTGACTGAAGATAAAAAATAGGATTCAAGAGAATATGAAGTTCTTTATAAATGAAATCATTTATCAATTTCGAGAAAACTTCAAAAGTGAACGATCTAATTTTGAAAAAGATTCGTTTCAGTTTTTCACGTTGATTTAGTTGCGATTCGGAGATGTAACGTTAAGTATTTATAATCCTTTCAACTTCCTACTTTTCGTACTCTTATTCCTCAACCTTAGGAAGATAAAGTCTTTTAACTTAAAAGATCGTCAAGGCCCATCCATTTTCACCACATCTCAACGTTTCGTATTCCTTTCGTCTACTGACATACCTAGAGAGCTTTGTAATTTCCATGTCTTCTTGGATGACATGTCCAAGGCACGTATTTAATCAACAGGGTACAGTCCGTATTGTTTCGCTGACATACTCTTTCCCAAATCTTCTTCATTTCGTTGCCAACGAATACGGATACAGTTAAAAGTCTTGTCTATTCTGTCTAATGTTAGATCCTTATTCGAAAGAACATATGCTTCTTTAAATATTTTATGTGCCTTCTCGTACATCCAACCTGTTAGATATCCAAGACCTCCACTACAATTTAAGTCGGAGTCAACATTATCAAGCATATGCCATTTGCTTGTTCCCATGTTTGAAGCCTTGTATTTACCAAACTTCTTGGCCACAGGAACCTTTTAAATCATTAACTAATTTGGTTAATGTTTTTAGATCTTCATCACTCCATGTTGGACTTCTCTTCCTTCGCCAACTAAAGTTTAAAAAGATCAACAAATTTGACGAAAAAAGATGTCACTGGCGCTGCACTGAAGTCTTCGCAACATGTATCAATAATTGTATCCAGAAACGAAGATAACATATCGATGCATTCGTGTACCACTGCTTCTATCAAACCTACAATACCATCCTCAGTAAATAGACCTCATAGAGTACCAACTGTTAAACCTTTCGATAAATCGACATGGAGTCCATACCCGGATGAGCTTCATTGCACCTCTCGAAGGAAACAATTATGAAGAGATAAAATGGACTTTTTAATCAAAGATATATTTCTCCCCTCTCTGGACATAGTTGTTATTTACCTTCTAACCCTTTTTTCTTCTTTTAGGTACAATACAGTAGACTCTTGCAACAACTTCGAGGTACCCAGTGATATATTATACATAGGTTCAAAACCAAAGACTGCATATACATATATATCAACTGATGGATTTATACCAACAAACGGAAGCAAATTAAGGACAGGTGGTACTGGTATCATGTAGAGGGTTTTAAACTCGCTTTTAATATCATCTCTCAAGCTTGTCAAAGCTTTCAACATTTGAAGAGTGAGATACAGACCTTTCGGCAAAATTTGTAACAGGGTTCAGCCTTTCTTTTCCAACTAAACATCTGTGGCATGGAGAATTTGTGTTATTGTTCCTCATTATGCTCAACATATCCTCCGCTTCAGTAATATCATCCACATAAGAAGACATCATAGTTTACCCCGAAGATTCTTGTAATCTGCTGTCTGGAATGCCGCCCCTTCCATCCCTAATTTCATTAGTGGTTCAAAGATGAATTTAATACTGTCATGTAAAGCTTGAAAAATCTCTTCTCGATTACCTTTGCTCCTTTCTTTTTGAGTTAACTCTAGGGTCATGAATTCAATAGGGAGGTATCCAATTATTGATTGGCCAGATGAAATTATTCTCCGTCCCCATTCTTCTTTTAAATTTAAAAGAGACAAGTGAAGTGGATAAAACTTCAACGCCGACGTCTTTAGTTATGTCTGTGATTTGTCTCTGTATATCTTTAACATTGCTATAAATGATTGCTCTCCAAGCACCAAGATTACGCCACGAAATGGTTCTATAGTATGACATCTTTATGATTCCTTCTGCTATTTTGGCCGCTTTCGCACGGAATTCTGAGTTGATAGGATTACTGCTAATTGTAACACTATCGGGAGATTTTGTGTAAAATTCGTCTCTACTAAAAGTTTCTAACTTGACACCGTAAAGCATCAATGGGGTCCCTCCACTACACCTCGTAACCAATTCCCTTTCATGAAAATTTCATCTCTGCCTTAAACCCTTTCTTCAACAGATTATATTTCGTTCGTCGTTTCACATATTCGCGAATATCGTCGAAGTTCCTATAAAAGGTAATGAAGCGGTCCAACCTGCCCCTATATTTCTTGAATACTGAAAGTAGTTGATTACAGGTATTCTCTCCTATTTCTTGACTAAGGGAGAATACTTCATCTATTATATCATTCATATCTACATTTATTTGACTATTTTCAGTGTCTGACACGTCAGGTAGTGGATCTTGTAAATCGTCCAGTAAAGTTTCTGGGACTGTAGGCATGTATTGTCTGTTATCATCATCATTTTCGTAGTTCAAGTTACTAGTGATACGATCAACATAAATTCTATCACCCATTCCACCAACTTGTTGTGATGGAGAGCATTTCACGGCGGCGTTTTTTCCGTCGTCTACTAGACGTATTTTCAAGATCCATGAAGGTTTGGAGCATACTGATAGTATCATTATGCTCCAAACCTTCCTGTCTCTTGAAAATATGCGTGTCCAATCCATGTTTGGTTGAAGAAGAAAAGGAAAAAGATGTATGGGCGCATTAAAATAGTAGGGTGGACATGTTTGTGACAGATTTTAAGGATGTATAAAAATATCCTTATGTTACCAATTTTGACTGTCAAAATTATTTCGATGATCTTCGAAATGTTTTTGACAGTGAAAATTGGTAACATCTCAATTCGGGAATGTAAAAAGGATTCGGGAGAACAAATTAATAAATTTGGTCAGTTCTTGAAATATGTTCTTTTACCAAAACTGGCCACAAAATCTACAGTGCAGTAAAATATTAATTTCAGAATAAGTCGCATTTTTGGATACAGCACGAAAACACTTTTTAAAGTTGTTTACATATATTTTTTTGGCCACTCAAAACATTTTGACACTTTGAAACTTTTCGACACTTTTTGGAAATAAAAGATACAGACGATTGGTGCACTTATACAATTATGTGCGCAATGATTTGCATGAATTTATTGAAGTATTTTCATGAAACGTATTTCGCCATGCTGACTCATGGCTTGAAAGATATATGACATTTCTGCCTTTATTTAACATTTCTGTCTATATTTGACACTGCTGTCTAATTTTTAATTCCGTTATGTCACCGGAATTAGTTTCAAATACGTTGACGTTAAGTCAATTTGATTACTTTGGATTTTTAGTCAATTTATATTAGCACTTAAGACCGCTTATCGGTCCCTGCAATAAAGGGTGAAAGAAAACAAGAAGTTCCTTAAACAAACTTCTTCGACACACGGTAATCCTTGGAAATTTTATGGTCCCATTCCCCACGCTACACCCTTCATCTGTACGAATTTATCTTTGCTTCCTTCTATTCAGTTCATCAACCTACCTTTCCCTTTTCTGCAACGCTCACAAGCTCAATATGTCATCGATCGCACATGTATTGTTATCATGAATGAACAGGAGATACTTCGCACTCGTCCGCTTGATGAAAAGAGTGGCTATTTTCTATGGAGTATTTTCGTCGTTGCTCCAATCGGTTTCAAAGTTTTAAAAAATGCGCTAGCTTCCAACCGTCCTTCCGTGTCGACTACAGCCGAAAGACTACCCTAGATGGTTAGCTCTGCCACTGAAGAAGGGAAGCAACAGTCAAGTAACTTCATTGTGTCTTCCATTGGTGACCATGCGTAATGTCTCATTCGGACCGTGATTGGCGATCTCGCCGCGATGATGAAGGAACTCAAGGACAGATATGACTCTAAATAAAAGGAAAGCAAAATATCTAATATGTGAGAACTTCTGTCCGGTATACGTCGCTTAGATATTGAATCACATTCACAGTTTTAGCCGGATTGGTTGAACAGCCTGGAAGAATGAATAACGTTTTTGGCGACTCTCTAGCCATTGGCATAGTTGTCCTATCCATTGAGGTATCCCAACTCTTACCCGCTAATGCAGCGATTAAGACGCTTGCCGACGTTGATCTCAACTGGGAAGACGTGGGTATCCACTTTATTAAATAAGTTAAGACTCTTCAGGGTAATGTCATATCTTCTACTTACAGTACTGGGGCTGCCAGCCACGTTTGCACGATTTCTTCAAAGCCGGGTCATCAGACTCAACGTTTCTTTTAGAACCCGATGAATCTGCACAGCAAGTTGAACGTGTCGTTCAATCAGGTCAATACTATCACACATCCTAATGATTACTCGTACAGTAAGTCAAAATTAGTCAATAAGGATTCGAAAGATCAATACGAGAATCGTTTAAACTCGACTGGCCGAGCCTCAATAGCCAATCCTTCGACTCGTCTAATTGGTCTTCGTACGATGAACCGAATGCTGCCAGACAGTGGTACATAATCCCACATGACGCCGATCGCCTCTCATGTCCACTACAAGTCTCCATGTGATGTTTCTATCAACTTGGCCGACGATTCGACTTTTGATGCAAAAGAGAAGGGCACCCAATATTTATTTATTCATATCTGAGGAATTATCGTATTTTTTAGTAGATTCACTGAGTACTGTATGTTGATGTGGTTGTGTGTGTGTTTAGGTATTTGTGTTTGTGTTTGTTCTCATGTTTGATGTGTTTCTGTTTGTTGTTATGGCTCATGAGATTTTTTTGGGTGTGCTCTTGTTATATATGTTCGCTGACACTTGTCTGCGGTCATACAAATTTTGTTTTGTAAGTTGTTTTGTTCGGTGTCGGCATTTAATCTATACAATCTGTAATGAAAGTGGCGGTGTTGTATGACCATCTACTGAGCTTGTTTCCACCGCAGGGTTTGCTTGGAACACAGCATGTTCAGTAGTCAAATTGTACGACCTTCCACTGCTGTTGCTTTCACCTTGCTGAATTCGAACACTGCACGCTCCAAGATATAAAGTAGTATACATTGGCAACAAATAAACTAGATCGAGTTCATTTACGAAATCAATCACTCTTCTCTCTATCAAATCGGTCGCGTATCCTTTCATCTTGATTAGAATTGTCCGACAAGCGTCAACCAAGCAGATCCAGCCAACGAAGCATTCAATCTACGTACAGCTCGAATCTTTTATCAGAATCTACATACATTTAAATACTAACAATCTAGAGACACATCAAGAAACAAGTAATCTCTACAGATAACAGCAGACAACTGTGTATCAATACCTACACTGCGCAACGAATATAAATCAAGCACCAAAACTCTTATCTAGAAGCGCAAGCATAGGTAATCAAGCATTGCTACACGCAAATTCAATAACCGATGCGTTCGTTGGATGTCCGACTTCGGTCCATAACTGTTGCATTTATCGGAGATGTTAGTTTCTACACCTCTGGCTCTGAATCTATTGTCGGTTCCCACCCTTGTGAATAAGAACATTTCTGTTTTATCCATACATGGAAAGGCACTAATTATTGACCTCGAGAATGATTTTAAGGTTCTAGGTTCAAGGCTCACAGAAACGAGATTACCTCTTCTACATCCCGGATTTTCAGGAGACGATTCCGTCTTCGCCCCATTCGAAGGGAGACACTACTGCCCCATCGATGATGGAGATTGTTCGCCAGCATGCCCAACCTATCAAGCTGAACTAAGTCATCTACATCTCATCCAATAGTACTGACGATGATCTCAGTTACAAAGACAGTTGCATAGACTTCAACATCAGCCAACCCGATAGTGCTTCCTACAATTCAAAGAGCGCACGGAAGAATTCTGCAAGCCGAAATATTTCAAGCCGTAACCATCGAGTCGATTCATCAGAATTAAGCCTGTGGCACCTTCTTCTCGGTCATGCAGCACCAATCAAAGGCGGAAGAAGATTAATCAAGTAATGAATTATTCTTCATGTGATCTGTTCAAAATTCTGTTGCGAGTTCTATGCGAAGGGGATATATCGCAGACGTTTCGCTGGGACGCTCACTGGTGAATCCCACATTGTTCATTTACACGTGGACACCAAGGAAAAGTCGACGTTCCGTCAGTTGATGGTCATGTGTACTTCCTTACCATCATTTAATAGTACAGTCGTTTCGTCAAGGTCATTCCTATGCGAGCAAAGTCTGACTCTGCCGACATATTGCTCAAGTTTATCCGCCGTTTCGAGAAACAGTCAGGACATTCTGTGAAAGTTTTCCACACCGACGGTGGCACTGAGTTTAAGCGCGCGCTCGATTTTCTCGGCAATTCAGGAGTAGACAATACAACGACTACCGCCTATAATCCAGATTCCAATGGATTGGCTGAGCGAACCCATGGATTCATCATGAGTATGGCTCTATACTGTCTATCACAGTCAAAGTTTCAGTAGAGCTACTATCATTATTCCATTCGACACATGGCCGACTTCAAGAATCCTGTACAGCACTCTACGACTAATTCTGTTCCTTATACTACTTTATTCGCCAAAAACCTCCCTATCTGACGCATCTTCGTCTTTTTGGTTCGCGTGAACTGTATTGACAGCCAGTCAATACGTTACCGACGTTTGCTTCATGTGTCCAAGACGGACTCTGCCTTCTACGCGAATCTGGAGGCGTTTACCGACTATTGCCCAATTGTAACAAGAATTATTCCGGTATGTGCCTTTTTATTTGATCTCTTCACCTGGAAGTCGGAAGGTACAATTATGTACTGTATTCGGTACTGTAATGTTAGTGTGCTTTGTATCTGGAAGGTACTGTTTTTTTCTCTTCAACTGGAAGCTGGAAGGTACAATTCTGTTTCAGGTGGAAGGTACATATTTGTTTGAGTACCATTCTCTACTTAACCTGACCTCCCTTTCGAGCTGCAATAATTAAAGAAAAGTATCGGATCATTAATCGAACAACTGTTTCATTGGTAGCACCGCGTTCCAATAAACTTGACCAAACCTCTTGCTGTCTACATTTCGATGAAGTAACAAAATCACGATGTCAGGATCTCGAGCTGGTGGTCCGATCATTCTCAAGCCAAATAAGCCGGAGCCATTTGATGGACGGCGTGGCTTTCTCA
This sequence comes from Odonthalia washingtoniensis, assembly GCA_032358235.1. NCBI lineage: Eukaryota > Rhodophyta > Florideophyceae > Ceramiales > Rhodomelaceae > Odonthalia > Odonthalia washingtoniensis. The sequence goes on from JAULBU010030843.1 coordinate 12,249, forward strand.
TGGTGAATACTTAGTCAGTGGCTATATAAAATGGAGCAATACTTGGCTATCGTTCAATTGAGCAACCCGAGCACAGAACTCGCAGAGGGCAATAGGATCGTCTACGCGTATACATTTTTAACAGGAACCGCCGAGGTCTGATAGTTTACATTGTTTCAGGCGGGCATTGTCCCGAATCTATGTGCAGATTTCAAAAAAACTGTGATTGCATAATTTGTTCCGCCTGACCATGTTCGTCGAGCACTCGACAAACTTCGACGATTGAAGCACAACTTTTCGGTTTCAAAATACCTATCAGAATTTCGAAACGTTATTTTGACCATCCCGGAAATGTTAGATGGAGAGAAAATGGACAGGTTTTGTACACGTCTTAAATATGAAATCGGAGTTGAAGTCCTTAAATCGGCAGTGGCTAAATTTGATGAGGCCGCGAGTGTCGCCCTGCGTATCAATAGTGCCCTGAGGACAGCCTCGAAGGGTTCAGGTGGGCCTTCTGGTGGGCGAATTGATTCTCCTGTACTGATGGAGATCGGAAATTTCGAGAAGACGATTTCGCGGTCAGACCTACAGCAAAAGGATCTGGATCGAAACGCTTGTTTCACCTGCCACCGTGTTGGATGTCTGCCTTTGAAACACAAAGAAGATAAGAAAAGGAAGGTTAATGTCAATACCCTTGGTGCGAAGAACGTACACAATGCCAATTCAGAGGATGGCACAGGTGGTTCTGATTCGGATAACTAGCAGGTCTTTCAACAAAATTTAATTGCACAGTTGAAGGACCATTATAAGAGGTGCAAGCACCTTGTCTACATTCCACAATTGTTGACGACGTTGAAACGAAGGCGGGACAAATACCTGTCGAAAGTCTGCTCGTGCTACAAGGAGAATTGGTGTGTAGGAAGTTTGTGGTCTTGAAAGATGACGGCTGCAACACTAACGTTGTTTCTAAGGATTTTGAAAATCGAATTGCCTATTCTTTTGACATACGAGACTGCTATATTCATGTGCCACATTCAAAGAAGGGCACAACGGAAGTAGCCACTCAAATTATATTGAAAGAAAAATTGCGGATTGGAGGACATGTATATGTAAGCAACTGGGCCGGTGCGGATTGCAGATATGATGTACTATTGGGGATGCCATGGTATAAGGAAGTTCAGCACGAGGTTGACTAATCTGGACCAAATGTCGTCGTACAGGGCGAGATTCTTCCAAAGTTACCAAAACAAGACTGTGGGAAATGTATTAAGGTTACTAACCTCGGTGTGAGGAAATTTCGGACTCTTCTTCGGGAAATGGCAGGCCGCGATTCTTTTCGGGTCTGTCAATTTGTTGATACCAACAATTTGTTTACATCGGAGGAAGTCAAGAAATGTGATGGAAACAAACGACTCCAGGATCTCTTGTCAAAATATTCCACTGTATTCACGGATGAATTACCAGCGGGACTTCCTCCAAAGAGAGCTATCGAGCATGCTATTTAACTTGAGGAAAGGTAGAGGCTTTCCAACAGGACATTATTCCAACTTTATCCGGCAGAGCTAATGGCCGTTGAGGAATATATTCTGGAATTGTTGAAAAAAGGGAAAATACATCGGAGTAAGTCACCGTTTGCGGCTTCCATATTTCTTGTAAGGGAAAAGGATAAGATGCGTGCTGTTGTCAACTACCGTTGGCTTAACAGAATCACAAAACGGAACAGCACACCACTGCCTAGATGCGACGAGATGTTTGATCGATTCAGGGAAGACAACTATTTTCCAAGATAGACCTGTTGACAGGGTTTCATCAGATTAGAGTCAGACCGGAGGATATTGATAAAACAGCCTTCAAAACGTAATATGGTCATGTTGAATACCTAGTGTTGCCTATGGGTCTATGTAATGCTCCAGCGACTTTCTAGACGTTCATGAACACTATATTTCAGAACTGTATCGACGTATATCTGTTGGTTTATATGGATGATTTGCTGACATTCACTAAAACGGAGGGGGAGCATATTGAGCACCTGGAGATGGTTCTGGCTCGATTGCAATCGGAAGAGCTCTTTTGGCGTCAAAGAAATGCTCATTTATGAAACTGGAAACGGAGTTTCTTGGATTGGCAGTCGGCAAGAATGGTATCAAGGTGAATCCGGAAAAGGCAGCGGTGATACGTACTTGGCCAAAACCGGAATCGTTATCCGAATTTCGAAGCTTTATTGGTCTTATACAGTTCTTTCGGCGTTTTATGAAGGAATTCTCGGTGATAACAAGCCCACTCACGTCGCTCACAAAAAAGGAATGGGAATGCATAAATGGGGGAGGCATGTGAAGCTACATTCAAAGATCTGAGAGGGGCACTTTTATCGGCTCCTATTCTCATCCCCCCAAACTGGTCAAAACCATTTATTTGTCACGTCTACGCTTCAAACAAGGCGGTCGAGGAAACTCTGATCCAATTGAATACCGAAGGAGGCGAACGCGTAATTGCGTACTATTCGAGGAAACTGTCACATGCATAAGAAACAAGAACAACAAATGAGAAAGAACTCATGGGCCTGGTATGTTGCTTGAAACGATTCCGATGCTACCTAGAAGGGACAACCTTCCAAATGTTTACAGTCAATCAAGTAATTATCAGCTTTCTAGCGAAACCCAAACTTACAGAAAAGGAAGCGCGTTGGCTCGAGCTGCTTGGGCAATTTGGAATTTCAAAAATGAGCCTACGGCCTAGTCGGGTACATGTGCTTGGAGATCTTCTTTCCCGTACTCCACATTTCATGTCTGGTAGATTAGAGGTCGGAAATATGCAGTGGCCGCAGGCAGCAATTGATTTGAGTTTCGAAAAATTTTACTTGGAGGACCAACTGTGTGGTCCAATTTTTAAGGCTCTTACAGGTGAGAAAATCAGGACAAAAGTCAACAGACATTGATCTTCCCTCTTGCTACCATCTTTCATCTTCAAAATGGAGCTGCTATATTACAGAGATCGAATATGCGTTTCAAGGAAATGTGTGCGGGATCTCCTACAACTGATCCATGATTGCAAAGTGGCGGGTCACTTTGGCTTTCCGGAAACTCTGGCTCGCTTAGCGTGATATCATTGGAGGCATAAATATCAAGATGTGAAACGCTATTGTGATGGATGTTTACCATGTCAGCAGAATAATAATGGTAATCAAAAGCGCTTTAACAGTCCTCAGACTTTGGAGTATCCGACTTGTAGGTGGGGTTTGGTTTCAACGGACTTTATAGTGCAACTGCCTCGGACAAATTGGTTTGATGCTATAACCACCTGGGTGGATCGATTTTCCAGAAGGATGCACTTCATTCCTTGCCGGACCGAGGATACAGCTGTCGAATGTGCAAAGGCTTCCTTCGAAAATATCTTTAAATTGCATGTGCTACCGTATGATATAATTAGTGACAGGGACCAGAAGTTCACCTCAGCATTCTGAAAGGAAATATTGACTCCGTGTGGGGTGAGAGAAAAGATGTCGACAAGTCACCACCCACAGACAGATGGTCAATCGGATGTAATGAACATAATGGTGCAGAATTTTCTTAGGTGCTATTTTGCACTGAACCAAAGAAATTGGGATACTCTGCTTTCGGCAGCCGAATGCGCCTACAATGCAACCTTACCGGAGGATCTTGGGATGACACCCTTCGAAGTGGATCTATTATGGCAGCCGAAATCAGCTTTTGATTTACCCTAAGCCAAATAGTCCACTAACGAGTCCATCAACGAGTTGAAAGAAGGAATGGCCGAGGCATATCGAGACTCTAGATTTCCACATGAGGTGGCTAAGGCAAGACAAAGTGCGTACAGTGAAAATAAGACTCATTCTCATCCTTATAAAACGGGAGACTCGGTTTGGTTCGATAAAGTGCTGTTCAAGGACGATGTTGCAAAAGTTCAAGACTCAGATAAGCTGGGTGCGAAAAGATTCGGTTCCTTTAATATTTTAGGCCTAATATGGAAAAACGCTGTTCGTCTGCAACTTCGAAAGAATAGACGCATTCATTCTGTGGTACATGCCGTAAATACACGGCCCTATCGTGTACAACAGTAGAAACTGGCCACCGGATCAGAGCTGAGATAAACACCAGTAGTATGTGCGGATGGTGGAGTGGAGTACGTGGTTGACAAAATTCTAGAACATCGCTTGCGGGAAAAAATTATAAATTTCTGACTCTCATGGAAGGCGCCCCCATACATGAAGCCCCATGGCAGCTTACAAAGGATTTTGTCGATAATGACGGGAATATTACGGAGGAGTTCTGGACTACATCATACGAAACGATATCTTAAGACATTTGCATTGACCTGGTAGTCCAAAAGGTGAAGATCATA
>JAULBU010030854.1:0-16585 GCA_032358235.1 Odonthalia washingtoniensis
GAGGAGGGATGAGAGAAGAGACATGAGAGAAGAGAGAAGAGAGAAGAGAGAAGAGAGAAGAGAGATGAGAGATGAGAGAAGAGAGATGAGAGATGAGAAAAGGGAGATGAGATGAAATGTCGGACCTTTGACACCTCGTGGGACACTCCAGGTGTGATACAATTTTCAGCTTCTTATCCACTTCCACGTAATATACGCGGGCGCATATATATTCCTCCGAGTCGTCCCAGGGAGATTAATGACTAAGTCAGATGCCTTCACCCTCGAAACCTGCTAGTCTCTTACGTAAACGATGCACAGAGGTGATTACAACTCATTCAAGATACTGATTAAATCCTAGCCACCCTGTCTCAGCCCTAAGTTCGCTTCTACCAAGTCTTTCGACCAACACCGTTATCTGTCGCAAGGACCGATGGGAGCAGCACGTCAACTGGATTGTATATTGGTTCTCAAGTCCCCAGTATTTTCCGAATCGCAGATGACCGTCAGACTGGTTGGAACGCGAGGGGGCGACCCCTTCGCGATCCAATCAGCCTCTTATTTGAATTGTCTTTCAAGATAGTAGAAAGAGTAGTAAAATATATTATTAGTATTATTGCTATTATAATAGTTGTTGAATGGTTCAACCAACAAACAGATGTTGGACAGTGAACGATGTAATATAAATTGTAAAACCTTGGATAATTGTTGTTGATTACTCGCACAAACACACTTCTGCGAATGACTCAACCGACGGAGACGATGTTGGTCCGACGGGTGGAATGAAGATGATGTGGACGACAGGAATTGTGGTCGGTTGTGAAGATAAGCCGATGAGGACGATAGGGGCCTAACGGCGAACGATGAGGAGGCAAGCACGATGAAGAGATTTAATGACAGTGGCTGATGAGTGGGTCTATAACCTATTTGAATTGAAAATGTGTTGTTTGCCTAACTGACTTACATTTAATATTTGGAAAAGCACACATGGGGAACTTAATAATAAAAGAAAAGGTTTGATGCATTGTTGTTAACAGCAATGCAGCAATCCTAATTACGCGAACGTAATTATAACGAGAAACAACAAAAAATTAAACTGTTGAATAAAACCTAGCTAGTGGCAGATTAAATTCAACAAAATAGGGCCAATGGTATCACTTGCTAAGTATTGGCAGGGATGAGCACAGATTTAGGAGAATGAGCTATGTGGTGAATGAGATTCTTTCCCGTATGCGCATCTAAAGAACGTGATCGTGGAATTATCAGGAATTGTAATTTGAGAAAGAGCAGAAAAAAACCTGATTGTATGATTTGTCAAAGGAGGGGGAGCGGGGAGTCGTTTAATGACAAGTGGAGTGCCATGGTTGCATCCAGCATTGTTGGAATGGGGGAGTAAAAGGTCATAGATGTGATTAGTTTCTTTAAAATGTACGATGACGGTTTGACGGTGTTTGCAGGTGGTGTCGGAGTTATGAGCTTGGATACAGTGCATCCACTAAATGAATTAATGTACTTTGTGGTGTGTGGAGAATGGTGGGATGAGACTGAGGAGGAAGAGGGAAGGGGATAGGTATCTTGTACGATTTTCATGCATGAATGTCGCAGTGAAGGATTGGTGGTGGGACTAGGAGCAATTAATCAGTATGAGTTTACTTCCCATTTAGCAATGGGGTTGGGCATGATAACAGTGCGAATGGCCTCGTTGGGCATGAGATATGCATCATGATGGGTGAAAATAATGATATTGTTGTTTTTGGTAAGTTCATGCACGGATATCAAAGTGGCGGAGATATTAGGTGTTGTAATGAACTGTGTAGAAAATTTTCCATTGGTCTTGGTGATGGTAACTGGACCAGAATGTGTGATAATTGTTGGTGTTTTAGTAGCAGTTAAGAGATGATGATTTTTAGTAAGAGTGGACATATGAGGACCAGGATATGGTATACGGGTTGGGTGCGCCGCACTGTCGATGATGGATTTACCTGGGGGTTGGTCGTCATCATCTGAGCTAAAAGCTGCTGATAAATTGAGGTCAGCTGGGGCGGGAGGTAGTGGATGTGGATTTTTTACAATGGCTCGGGCGTGGGAAGCATCAGAGCCTGGAGTATGATTGATTGTTTGTTTGAATCTGCGGCGGTGTGGTTTTTAAGTATTGGAAGGGGTGGTGACGGGTTGGTTTGGTGCATGGACCTGTTGTAGTTTATTCAGAGAGGATTTGATGGATCATGGTATTCATAATTCGTGTGGTTGTACGGGCGGCCAAACCTGGTGGCATGAAAATGACAGAATTTTGATGGAAGGCGTCTATCAGTGACATGCTGTTGATTGTTGTGGCGTATTGGTGAAATAGTGGCAAGAGAATATGATGGGGTGAGGGATGCTGTATACATAGTATTCTGCTCGAGGGACTCCATTGTAGGCAGTACTTCTTGTATGGTTTTAGGCATATGAAGAACCAAATTGGTATTATAGATGCATATGTAGTGCCATTTCGTAGCCTTTTTTTCATAGAGAAATTTACACATTGTGGTACAAATCAGGACAAATGCTGCAGGATATGGCACGTTTTTTTAACTGAAACAATCTACTTTTGAAAATTGTGGCACGTTTTTTATTGCAATTTGGGATACGCTTTACAGTAGCTGCGAAGAAGAATATGATGAGCGATTTTGTCCATCTCCCCCACATCGTCCACATCGATAGACTTTTTGTTCTTATTCTCTTCACGTCGCGAAGGTATTCTTCTCTTTTTTGGCCTTCCCGTTTGATTCGGGTTCAATGGGGCTTGATTCCTTCGAATATATCCACCTCCTCTACACCAATTGATTCAAATGGAGGTACCTGCCAATAAGAATAGTAAAATACTTCCACTCTATTAATTTTCCAGCATGAATCCTTATACCATTCGTTTTTATCAAGTCTATTCAAAGCACGTGCTGCTGCAATTGCATATACACAAGGGATTCATCTTTGCTGCCACAGGAAAGAAGAGCAGGTTTTTTCTATAAATAGACGCGAATTGATTGTGTTCCTTTCACAAAAAAAAACTTCCGAATCACCCTGAGTGATAACATTACACGATTCCGCTGTTTTTAACCCTTCAGTCATATAACTTTGCATTGGAAGTGGTGACCAACTCGAAGTCATGTTATGATATTGACATCACGCTTTTGTAGTTCATGTTTGTCTTTGAAATCTCGTTTGTTCTTTTCTTTCTTTTGTCATTTAAAATGGCGTGCTTACAATTTTACAACTGTAAAGCGTACCCCAAATTGCAATAATGCATGTGCCACAATTTACAAAAGTAGATTGTTGAGGTTAAAAAAACGTGCCACACCTTGCAGCATTTTTTTCTGATTTATACCACAATGTGTAAATTTCTCTTTTTAAAAATATTTTATCGTTATCTGTTCATTGTCTATGCCCGGGTATCTGACTACTAACATTTGCCCACTAGTCTTGAGGTGATCCTTGACGTAGTCGTGGGCTGATTCATAGGTATCTATTATAGTATTGTTTGCTTTGGTATCCAGCATGTCATGGTGAGCTACTGTGCGGTATTCTAACTTGCGCTGGAACGTTGTATTATTATACAGGGATTGAGCGGTGACCTAGTATCACTATTTAGGCAATGACGAAATAATTACGCTGGTTAAGGCGCTGGTGGTTATGTGATGAACAGGGTCAAAAGAATAGTTATGAACTCAATTTAAGGAGTGATCTGTAGGGTGTCCGCTGGCACTGGATTGCCATTATGCAGGGGATAATATTGTCGGGATCTAGATCAGGTATAATGGAGTTATGAGTTGGCATTTGTGATTGAGGAGGCATTGGTGGAGCAACCATGGGTGATAGTTCAGGAGAAGAGGCGTATGTTCAAATCAGTTGGTAGATTTTGAATAAATTTGGCGGTAAAATATGATCGGCAGTTGATAATGTCTTATGTGATTAGGGGATAATATTAGTATAGGAATATACGATTATCGGATTGCAGAGGTTGTCGTCGTATGCAAGCAGTGGTTTGAAAGAGGGCCCATAACCTGTGATGAGAGCAGATCTATGAAGGAAAGGTATTCCAAACGGATTATTTCATTCACCGAACAACTTAATAGCAGTAAAGTGCAGAATGAATGAACATGAAACGTGTCACAGGATAGTGTATGAGAGAAGGTCCCACAAAAGGGAATGGTTACCTGTCCCACTACAGAAACTTGAATTTGAAGTTCGTACAAGCTTGAGACAGCGAACAGGAGGTGCAAGAAGTCCATTCATAATGTCTAGAAGTTTCACTATTTTCTGTGGTGCTAATACTGATACGGTACACGTGTCACATCCATGATCGATTAAAAAGTAATCAATCATTTATGGACAATGTGACACCCAGCCACGTGTATGATTGAGACTGTCTGCTCATTACAGTGCGATATAATACACTATCCTGTACGCTCCCCTGTCACTGTGTGTCGAATCTACAGATTCGACCCGACTACGTCGTGATGGTTCATGAGAATGAAAGAGGAAACGCACGGTATGATGTTAGGATGTTAGGAAGGAAGAACGCACGGTACGATGAAGGAATAACGGCGACGCGCAGGATGAGTAAACAACAAAATGATAATAATAAACGGTGATGAACGTACGTCGAAGTGGGAAAAAGGGGAAATGATGAAAACAAAATGACATTGATGACATGACATCGATGACGACGAAGATGTCAAAACGACACAAGCCAAGGGAAGGAAAACGTTTAGGTGACAGGTTAGGTATGTATAAGAGACGATAGAATACTATTATGAAATACAAGTGTCAAGATAAATACACTGTCAAGCGAAATACAGCACACTGAATTCTACAAATAAGAATTATTTATTCAATTAGCAAAGGTTATTTTGATACACGTGTTTCGATTTAGAATATACTCTAAGAGGTTATCCACTTACTAACAGTAGGATTCTATTACACGTGTATCAACATTGTCGACCGCAGCTCGAATTATACTATCTACAGTATACATGACCCACCACGTCAGGATGGAAGAAAAGAAATAACATTCCAGACATATTTAGAACAAGAACGGAGAATTCAGCTTTCAGTAACGAAATTCATAGAAAGAAAGTTCACCGAAGGAAGGAGAGATCCAACGTTTGACGCCTACTTGAGTAGGTTAAGCCCCCCTTCAAGGAGCAAAGTGATCGACTGAGCAGAAATACTTGATCGCTGTCGATAGTACAACAATCCACAAAGACACGGTAATTGTTGAGGCTACCTCGGTTGTCTAATTTTGTCAATCTAGTTGCTTTCTCTCCTTCTGATTCCCTTATCACCTTCCTTCGTTCAGATTTCCCTGTTCTTGTTATTCATTGTTATTCCAATCCTAAATATATCTAGCTGGTCTATATAATGCCGTCGTCTTCCTTATTACTCCCATGTTCCTCTTTGATCAATACCTCTCTAACTGGATATCCAACCCTCGACCCCACTTTTGCTATGCGTACTGTTGCTCCCCTCTCTTCTCCTATTGGTTATTGTCTTGTGCTCCTTTCCTCAGTTGGTACGTTATATGAGTATTATACTTTGTTCTCACCTCTATCACTTCGACTGCCTTCGCGATCGCTGTGCGGGACTAATAGGGCGTTGGGTCGCTATACTGCGAGCCAAATGTCGATCCTGGATTCGCGATCGGCCTATCAAAGGTCGCGAACAACGCTGACACTTTAACAGGTTTCTACACACGTGAGTTCCCCCACTGTTCTCTTGTTGAAGTCTTTATTAGATACGTCCTCCTGGTGAGGAGTCGTCCGCGCTTTAGTCAATGACTATAGTTTGGGGTTTGTTGGTTTATTATTAGTAGGTAACTCGTATTCCTACTTTCTTTTCTCCCAATGTCGTGGATGTATTTAATACCCAATCACTCGGACTATCTCCATTGAATTGACACGTGTAGGAACTGTACCTCTCTTTTGTAATCCTTCTAATTAGTGTATGCCATCATTAATTGCTTTTATTCTGTCACACGTGTATTTATCAATGTACAGTCACCCTGTATTCCTTTATTACCTTGATCCCATCTGTATCGTACGACCTCATACTTTACCATACCGTCATCATTATTATCATCTTAATACCGATTGTATTCTCATGATCCCTTTTATCCCTAGGCGTCTCACCTTGCCGTACCGTCACTATCAGCCTCATGTTTCTACGATCCCTACCAGTTTCTTCGTCTCCACATCATTGTTCATTATCGAACACAAATGCTGGCCATTACTTGAAGTAATGTTTAACAGTAAGAAATTAGTGGCCTAGACTAAACTTATCGGCAACGTTGCTTAATTGTAACAGGATAACATGGCCGACTGCACCCTGCGGGATCGCAGATGTTTCGCACCAGATTGAGCATTGATTTTACTTCTCGCTCTTTTCTTTACCTTACTTTTACTTATCGTTTTATTTCTTTAACTTTTCTTTTCCCTATTCCATTTATTTTTAAAAAGTGTGGCTCCAATCGACAGTTTAAACTCACGTCGGCAAGAGGATGACTCTGCCACAAAGGGGAAGAGGAAGAGGATCCCAAAGAGGAAGAAGCCAATCTAACCCATCAGATGGGGTAAGAGTATCAGAAAGATTTCAAGGAACAGCACAAGGTACAAGTTTGATCCAGGTAACCAGTTCCCAGGCATCAAACAACATACCTCAACTATCACCCGAACCACCCAACAATGAAGACCACCCAACAGGCCCAAGCACAAACGACTCAGTATCGTCACCATCTAACACGATACATATGCCTGGAGAAAGACCAAGGGAGGGTGTAATTAACCTAGATAATTACCCAAATGCATACCACGACCAGGACCCACTTACACCATCACCCTCAGACGATGAGATTGAAAATTATATAGAATCGATCCATGATATGGGGGAGAAGATATTAAAAAAATACACAAAGTTGGGACTAAAAGGCGAGGACTTATGGGTTAAATTTATATCCACATTCCGCCCACATACCATCAAATCATGGTATTTATCACTCACCCAAGAATGGATCCACCATCTCCTAAATATTGACGTATATGTAGATAAGGGGAGAAAGGCCGATAAAGCACAACAACTTATAGATCTATTGCTCAGAGAAGAACACATAGGAGTGATTGGTGGACCACAATTCAAAGGGAAGGACGATGTTGAAGTTCTGTGTTTCGACACGCAATCAATAGACCAAAGGAAAAGAGAGGTTCGAAAGAATGAATCATATGTTCATCCGGACTGAAAACACCTCATTTCTAGCAAACCTGCTACCCTACGCAGCACCAAAAGCAGCAGAAAACCACATCGAAACCAAGGTAAGCATCAAAGACGATCCAACAGATGATGACGAAGACCCAGAAGGAGAAGACGGTGAGAAATGGAACGATCCCAGTGGATTTCTTCCAAATAGTGACATTGATAAAGATGCCCATAGAACCGAACGAGATCTGTATCGTGAAGAAAAAAGAGACTAGTGATTAGTGGATTAATGAGAGCATTTAGTAGCAAAGACCCATTTACTGGCCACTGGGACGAAGACCTTGATAATTGTATCAACGTCTTCGATACACTTTCAAACATGTGTAAGATTAATGATGAAGAATAACTAATCTCACTCCCTATTATGTTAAAGGGAGATGCCTTGGATTATTCTAACAACGAAAAATCATGTCGTTGTTATTTCGAGGCGATTTAGACGTTGAGAAGGTAGTACAATTCGCACGACCGTGAAGAAAGAATCCTAGAAAAATAGCAATCTATGACGTTGACCGAAGCCATGGCGGGGGAATCTAAAGAATCAGAGGCTACAGTATTTAGAAGATTTGGTGCTAAGTTGATGTCCCTCCAGAAACAGTTGGATATTCCATACCAAGACGACAAGTTGCTAAAAGACAGATTGATGACCGCAATAAATATCCCCTCAATTCAATCTTCACTTCGGGATCGACTGCCAGAAACCAGTCAACATTCTATGAATCGCGTGGCTAACCAACTAAGCGATAAACCAAGATCCGCAGTAGGGAGCTCAATATGCATGACGAAGGAGGATGACAACGAAGTTCATTACTCGTTTGGAAAAGAGTATGAAGGAGATGCCCTACATGCACTGAAGAAACCATGGACGACTAGGCGAGGTAATTCGAATCACGGTAGGGGTTGGAATAATCGTCCACGTACACTGAACTCTGGATGGAGGTGCAGAGTAAAAGGCTACTTCGTCTGTGGTGGTGACTACAGAGCCAACAGCCGCCATAAGAGAGAAGAGGTTTTAGCAGCTACTGAGAAACTCAAGGCAAGACACTCAAAGCACTTTTTACAGTTAAAGATTTGTCATTCCTCCTTAACCAAACAACTAATGATGAAGACAATAGCAGTGGCTAAAGTAAAGATGTAAGATGGGTTGAAGATGAGGGTGAAGATATAGCTTGGATGTCCATGAAAGATGCTGCTGACATAGAAGTGTCAATATCCAACAATGCCCTTCATATATGGTAGTACTTACGAAAAGGATCTCAATTATGCACTAGCAATCATGAATAGGCAGATCAAAAGACCATGTGATTTTAACTTTCAATGGAATCACGATCGACACAGCGGCCAAACGCAAGTCCTTCATGTGTCAAAAACAAAATGAGGATTACAGAAGAGAATTCTGTAGACGAGTACCAATAAGGGAACCAAAACGAGGTCTAAAAGGGATTGGAAGACGAAGTAAAGTTATTGGAGAAGCCACTATACAAATTCCGTTCAACTGTTTGAATCTCATCATCGACATTGAATTCGCAATCATAGATAAGGATGCACCCTCATTATTGTCGAATAAGGACCTCATGGAAAATGGACTTGACATAAGCTTGCAAGGTGGACACTTACATATCGGACCCCTTAAACAACCATTAATCCTTGACAACTACTTCTATATGTACCAGTGGTCATTAGATACGATAGCGTATTCCATGTATACCGAAAGGGAACCACGTCAAATCCATAGAGGTTTTGGGCACTCATCGATAAGATCGACCCAGAAATTATTGAAGAGAGCCAAAGACGGACCATTGGGTAGAATGATAAAGGAAGCAATTGAGAATATCGGGAACGACTGTGGAATCTGTAAGAGAAATGTGTCACTCCATCGTCGTTTCAAGCTAACAATTAGTTCTAAAGACCTTACTTTCAACCATAGAGTCGTCATAGACACCATGTTTATTGACTCCAAACCGGTACTACATTTAGTGGATGAAGCCACCCATTCCACTGCCGCATGAGTTTTAAGAAATCAGACAGCGACAGAGATATTGAGGTTAATATCCAAGTTGTGGATGTATACGTATATGGGTCCACTCGATTTCTTATCGGTAGAACAAGGATCCGCATACGTATCTCGAGAGATGAAGGAGAAAGCAACGGCAGCAGGAGTCACATTAGAAGAAGCCCCAATCGAGACGCCGGGCTCGATCAGTGTAGTCGAGCGATATTATGCCCCGTTAAGAAGTGCATACCACAAACTACGGGAAACTGTAGGGCTAGAAGATGCCAAAAATGATGAATGCCTTCATATGGCAGTATACGCCGCGAACGCTACCATAGACCCAGAGGGACTATGCCTGATGCTCTTAGTATTTGGCGCACTTCCCCGTCCGGCACCAACAAGTCCCTCCCCTAATCAGATTGTTCAACAGAAATATATCGAAGACGACAAGAAAACGATCCTCCAAGAACAAGCAAAGAACATACTCGCATTCGCACTCAGACATACATCCGGTCCAAAATCCAAAGAGATCTCCCAGAGATTAATAGATCTCCCATCCGGATAACCTGTACTAGTGTACCTCACGGTGACGAAAAGGTGGGAAGGCCCTTTCAAATCCATATCAGTAGATAATTAGACCGCCGTGATACAACTCCAGAGAGGTCGCAAGATTTTCAGAACGATTTGCGTGGAACCAAGGGTCAAATCACGATTAGATGACGATGGATACAAAGGAAAAATCGCACAAAATCTCGTTGATGACGATCCAGATAACGACGTACCAGATAAAGATGATGCTATCTGCAATGCCCTGATGATCGGTGAGGATGGTAAATCAGAACCTACAATACAATATGACGACTCATAATCCATATATTTGCGCAACAAGCCCAGGAAGAGTCAAGTAAAGAAAGGCTAACCGGAATAACGTGCATTCACTTCATCACGGATGAATGAACTCGAGGGACTTCTAAAGGATGGCACCTTTAAACCAATGAATGAGTCAGACATACCAGGGTCACCACGCATCTTTGGATTGCGCTTCGTGGACGAGTTGAAGAAAGTTGATGATAGGCTGAAAAAGAAAAGTCGTTTGGTCGCGCAGAACTATGTTGACGACAATGATACAGTGATTGCCACAAAAGCCCCAACCGTCCAAAGATTTTCACAAAGAGTCGCTCTAGCTATAGCAGAATCAATTCCATCCCTGATCCCATATACCATGGATATTACCCAAGCATATGTTCCGTCACACAATGACTTGGAACGTGACGTATACATAAGAGCACCCAAAGAGCTAGGACTACCACCGGGATTAGTCCTTCAAGTTATCAGACCACTATATGGAATTCCCGAGTCCGGCTTGCATTGGTATTTTACGTACCTATCGAATCATCTTTAGACGTTGGAAATGAAGAGAACCAGGGCATATCCATGTGTCCTAGTCAAACTAACACAAGAAACCCTACAGGGATTCATACTGTTACAAGTCGACGACTACCTAGGCTTTGGAACACCGTCGTTTCTAGAAAATGAAGAGAACGCATCAGCTATATTTAGATGCAAACCTAGAATGCCGATTACTACCAAGAAAACAGTCTTCAAAGGTATCAACATAACAAGACCCACATCCCCGACACCAAACGGTTATTCCATGACCCAATCTGACAAAATAGACAAGTTGAAAATTGCCGTCACTGAGAAGGAGTTCTTCAGCCAATGCGCCCTCGCACAGCATATAGGCGTAAACGTACGGCCTGAGGTCTGCGCTCCTATAAAACTGATCTATTCTGGCACTCAACCACCATCTGAAGAAGAATATAGATCCCTGAAATGGACAACAAAGTTCATGCAGAAAACAAGAGAACTGGGGCTTCACTTCACACCTTTGGATCTTTCATCCATCAAACTGGTATTACTTACTAATGCGTCATTCGCCAACGCTCATGGTTTGAAAAGCCAGTTGGGTTACTTGATCACCATGGTAGTTAAATATGACAACTGAAACATCGTGCACTTCGGAAGCAACCGTTGCAAACGCATTTCGAGGTCGGTGATGGCAGCAGAGGTCCATGCCCTTGTGTTAGGCTTTAATTCTGCCTTTATCATCAAGGACCTGATCGAAGAGATCCTTGGACGTACTTTGAAGTTGGAGGAAATGAATGACAGAAGGACTGTCTTTCACGTGGTAGCAAAAGACGGCCAACCTGCTGAACGGCGATTGAAAATAGATGTCCTTGCACTTCGACCGAGCTATGAATTGGGAGAACTTGATCGAATTGATTTGATACCAGGCCCCGATAATCCCACCGACTCCCTCACAAAACCAGTTTTGACCACCAAATCACCACTGTTTTGCATCATGTCGACGAATAAGGAATCCAACCACAAGGTTTGGCCGTTTTTCACGAAAGAAGAAAGTAGCCGGTGTGTCGAATCTACAGATTTGATCCGACTACGTCGTGACGGTTCATGAGAATGAAAGAGTAAACGCACGGTATGATGAGAATGAAAGAGGAAACGCACGGTATGATGGGATTGAAAGAGGAAACGCACAGTATGATGTTAGGATGTTAGGAAGGAAGAACACACGGTACGATGAAGGAATAACGGCGACGCGCAGGATGAGTAAACAACAAAATGATAATAATAAACGGTGATGAACGTACGTCGAAGTGGGAAAAAGGGGAAATGATGAAAACAAAATGACATTGATGACATGACATCGATGACGACGAAGATGTCAAAACGACACAAGCCAAGGGAAGGAAAACGTTTAGGTGACAGGTTAGGTATGTATAAGAGACGATAGAATACTATTATGAAATACAAGTGTCAAGATAAATACACTGTCAAGCGAAATACAGCACACTGAATTCTACAAATAAGAATTATTTATTCAATTAGCAAAGGTTATTTTGATACACGTGTTTCGATTTAGAATATACTCTAAGAGGTTATCCACTTACTAACAGTAGGATTCTATTACACGTGTATCAACATTGTCGACCGCAGCTCGAATTATACTATCTACAGTATACATAACCCAGTACCGGTAGTAAAGGCAACTCTCGGTTGAACCTCATCGTGTGTGGAAATACGGTCCAGGACTTTAAATGATCATTCGACTCCTGAATCAGGAATGTGGTAGCCTTTTCCACCATCTCTGTATAAAAAACATCCCAACCACTGTCTGTGTCTCCACGCATCTCATAACAAACGTACAAAATTTTCAGTGGAATTTCTACGTGACATATCCTGAAAACCTCAACCTGTTCCCAGTGTGGACGGGTTGAGGTTCCCAGTGTGTTACGTAGAACTGTAAGTGATAAGTAAGATTATCCCAACCATTGGTAAACGAGTTGTGGCAAAGATTATGGTGTGGCACACAATAATATGATACAGCCAATCCGTACATCAACCAAAAGCGACGCTCATCCCTAACCTGGACTTTTCAGTAAGTATAATTCTTCCGAAAGTAGCTAAATTTGTTTTTAATACAATGTTTGGTAAAAATCATGGCCTCACTGAATACCATGAGTTGAAACCACTAACCGTCTAGCATTTTAGAAGTTATTTGGTCTAGTTTGAGAACAAACTCAATTTCTCCTTTGGTACGATAGAGGAAAACATCATGCCTAATAGTAGCGGGAATTTTCGTAAAAGTTAATAAATGTAACAACACCGCATAAACGGTTTTCAAAAAATAGATTTGTGTTCCAATAACATTTCGACCATTAGTTGCACTATATGGTCTCCTTTTCTGGATGCCTCGCATTACATTTGCAAGTTAATTGTGGTGCAATGCACTTCCAAAAGAAAGGTTGAGTGGTCCTGCACCAAGGTGTTCGGGTTCTTCTTTCTGCAGTAGCGTATCGAGCAGAGCACCCCACAAAAGAGGGAGAGAGATTAGTTAATTGTGGGCGGTTTCCCGCCCAATATCCTCTTCCTTGAGGAAATCGTTCAATGACAGGAGGTCGGCAGGTAGATGTGTGAGATGGTCGGACAAGCTCGTGTCGAGTCAGGGTGTAAGCTTGTTAAGCAGTGGATGTCAACATGACTTGAGGGAGTCGTTTTCAAGGCGCGGTTAGAGGCGACGCTTGATGAGTCGGATCGGGGATGACGCTTGTAGAGCGTAGTCGAGCGACTCCCGCAAAGCAGAGGTTCACTCTATCGTAGCCGAAACGGGTTCGTATGGAGGCGAAACGCTAGTTGCCGGGGTAGATTGAGTCCCAAGGATGCTTGTCTTTCTTAAAGTAAAAGTGATTTCGGGTCCAAAAGACCTCTTAAGTAAGCCTTGCCCGTCATGCGACGGTTGAGGTGTGAATACAGCATGCCGAGTACAGTATGATACTGTACTACACGGTGTAAAGTTGTCTACTGGCACGTGGTCAGTCGTCTAAATGGTCAAACTAGGCAAAAAGTGAAAACGTGACAGCGTGACACAAACGTGACCAAAAGTGTGACGGAACGTGAACATGGCGTGACATGGCATGCATCTTGGGTGTTGAGATCAATAACAGTCATGCCCACTGCAATCTTGACGGCCAATTGCACTACATTAATAGAGTTATATATGTTCAATTATTTCAATCCTCCACTTTTTTTTAACTGGTTACTATGTTTGTTGGAAATTATAACTGAGAGTTCAATTCTCCCACTACGAAATATCTATCAAGTGTGGGGCCTCTAGAGAATCGATGAATTACGATGAAGATCTAGATAGTTGTATTCTGGCTATTATCCGCCTATTTAAGCTTGTTGTTGACACTTTGCTAACCAAAATAAAGAATGTTTAATACACAGTTCATGTTAAACATTGTTTTCTCTTGTTGTTTCTTAACTGATTAAAAGTCTGCTAATGCTGCTCTCTAATCCAATAAGAACTACAAAAAAAATCGGAAAGAAAGAATAACGGAGTACATCACAAAGTATGGACAGTCATTCCTTAAGGAATTAAGGAGATATAACCTAGGTCAAGATTTTCACATGTGGGCTTTAACGTTTTTCAAGGAGATGGCTGAAAAAGACCTACATCACCACTTTCCATACGATAAGAAAACGAAGCATCTTCATCAGCTGGTAAAATATGAATGGAAGGAAGAAGGAAAAGCAAAGACGGATTCAGAAAATATTGTCACTAAATCCAAATACGCAAGGGATGCTATACTTGCAAAAAGCTATCTAATTCGGTGCTTACATCCAACCGCAATGAGAAATTCAGGTGGATATGATTCTAATGACGATATAGATAGTCTATGGAAGGCCCTCGTACAGCGGTACCAATCTAGTAATGAACACACTTTAAGGCAGGTCCACAAGCAACTAATTAACATCAAAATGTCCACAACTGAGAGTCAAGTTTCCCACCAAGGAAGAACAAGATATTGATAATAAGTGTTGATGATACTATTTGCGTTTCAATACAATTTGGAGAATTCAAATAAAGATACAGTGTAATACACGGAGGGGAATGTACAATGTGATACACGGAGAAAAAATACAATATATTCAATTAAAGAGTACAGGAGATATGTACAGGACGACACACAAACACGGAGGAGAATGCAACATATGCAATTAAATAGTACAGTATATGAGTACAGTACGACTCACAGCATGATGCAATAGAATACAGGGTAAGGTGGAGGCTGACCACACGTGTCAATTATGAGATGACAAGAACACATAGATGGGAGGCAGAATACAAGGATTATCATTATCTGACACAAACAAATAACAGTATAAAACAGTTAACTAAATGTCGCAGAGAATAAAATAATGAGAACCACTGATTAATAAAGAAACAAATCAACTGTCTAGATTACGACATAACAACGCGGCCCGAAAGGATTAGATTCTGACAAAGACGTCACTCCGTTCATACGTGAAGAAATTTCACCTGTGTGTCAAACTATTACGGGCTAGTGTAATTTCAGTCAACAGTAGCCGACCAATACCAAGGTTGGTACAAAAGCCCTACTGTATAGCCAGTGCTCATTACGTCTATAACGTGGATACACAGTAGACAGAGAATACCAAACGGGCAACTAAAATTAATAACAATAAGTAGAAGGGAACTAAGAAAAGGTCTTAAAACATAACAAAAAGAGGAAAGGTATTTACGAAAGGAAACCATCAAAAAATAGGGGAGTATATTAGAATACGGGGGAAAGATAAAACCTGGGAGGACAACAAACGGGGGTTGGTTATTATAAAATTAAGATGACATATAGATACTGCAGAAGTGCCCACAACAATAATACTTGATGGAGTATCCTTTGAAGTACCGGACTCACACAGATGGTTGATACTAGGTGAAAGTTTATCAGAAATATATCAACCAATCGTACGCGTAATAAATATGTCTGTGGAGAAGACTGATTATCAAAGCTACCTTACTAAACTATAATAATTGGTAATAGAAGACATTGGTGTCCCACAATCCCACTGGAAAGATAACGAAAATCAACACAACCAGCAGCTTTAAATATGACCCAAAGTGCAAATTTAAGTATATGTTTACTCTGTTTGAGTATTTTCACCCGACCCTATATTTCTTTGGCATTGACATATCTTTCAATATTTGTATTAACACCAAAAGAAGTACATTTGAATACTTTAACATGGTTGGTGCTATGATACTTAAAGGGAACAAATCATTATGGTCTGTTTTACCAAATATTTGGAGCTTCATCCACATTATAAATGTATATGGACTCGTCGTGGGAAACTGATCTAAAACCAGAAGGTCAACTACTGGAATGTTGGCCATGTTGGGAAGTCATGTGATAGATTGGTCTTCCAAAAGGCAGTCGATTGTAACGCACAGCACAGCAGTGGCTGAATATTTCGCGACTTATTTAGCAGCACGCTTGTTTATACGTTTTCGTATTTGTTAGATAATATAGGTATGTATCAAATCTATGCCTACAATCAGTCATGAGGATAACTCAGCTTGTACTGTATTAGCAAGTGGTGAGGGAAGGTTTTTTGTGGTGCAATTCGTTTTTGGACACGTGAAGTTTTTAGTGACTTTTGTCATATTTTTTCTTTTGTGTAGGCCCATATTTTTTGGTAGCTTTTCAAAATCGCAACGTGAATTTAGGACATTGTTGTCCATTACAAAGTACCAGTGACTCCTGCTCCGCTACCTTGTACAGTTCGCTTCCCTGCCGCTCGACAGCAGATAGAGCCTACTTAAGAGGTTTTTTCGTGTGCCTCGCTTGAACTCTAATAAATACAAGCGTTTCTCAGACTTCCTCAACCCCCGAACTTGCATTCGTCGCGACGAGAAAGCTCTTGCGGCTCTAAAAGAACGTCCGCTGC
>JAULBU010030865.1:0-16583 GCA_032358235.1 Odonthalia washingtoniensis
GATGCACTTTCCTCTTTTAATGCTGAAATTATCACATTTTTAGTTAATTCTTAAGACACATTACCAACATTTTAATCGTATCACATGACCATAATAGTCGCAGAGAGTCATAACAACCATTATCATCTTTTGTAGATGTGTGCATTCATGTGTCCAACTGATCTTTAGGTTTTCTTGGTATTGCAGTATCACCTTTCTGTGCATTTTAATAAATATACTTGGAAACCGTCTGCTACTGTTTCAGAACTAACAGTTCACTTCAATATTTTGCTCATTCTTAATAACCTTGGTACAAACATGCTCTATCTAAAACCGCCACGAGGTAATCTCCATTTCATTTTGACTTTAACTTTAGCAGTTTTTACCGATTAAGGGATCAAATAAGATCATGATTGAGACTCTTGCGAATCATGATTACTACTTGTATCTATTTAAATGGACTACGTATTTCATGCACTTGGAAGGATGTCGCATAAGGCAATGGTGACTGTTCCATAAACTGGCAATGCAAAAATACTCGCAGCTGTAGAGACTATAGATGAAACTAAATCTTTAAAGCATCGTTATCTACTTTCCTGTCACGTCCTGTCCGACTAACTATTATTGGTGATTCTAGAGATTTGTATACATCACTATTAACTCGTCTGAATTCAATTGGTCACTCGATTAGAGCTGATGTAAATATGATTACACCTATTACAACTTTTAACGTTGGTCAAGATTTATATGAAGCCGAATTATTAAAAGCTCTATTCAAGAAATATCGTGTCCCACGCCACATTGTTACCCATGCACTGGATATCGCTCCACTATTGGTTGGTACAGCGAATATGAGACCGGTACCTGGTGATGACGGAAACGAGACCATCGGACGATTGAATAAAACTATAATAATTGATAAACTGAGCAGAATTATTATCTATAATGTGCAAATAAAAAACCCTCATAAGGATATGGAATATCCTTATTACGTGCACGTTCAGAGAATGGAGAACAAAACGATTCTTCAAGATTTGGGAGTACCAGATGAAATATTTTGTGCGGCTTCTCAGGTAATGAAGGTAATTGAAAGTCCGAGAACGGAGGACAACGAGGATGAACGTTCTGTAAAGCTCAAGGATTTACGTGTTGGCAATTATGATACAATATAAGTATGGCTTCTTGTAAATCAAGTGAGTAATGCCAATAATTCACTTCTGGATGTTAATATTGAGCATCACGATTCGTTCGTTCCATCCTTCCGGCAAGATCTGTATCAAGTTGGCTTTGGAATGATTTCGGTTACGTTCCAAAGTGATGATGTGGATGGGACTTGTAGCGGCATTTCCCAACTTTACAAGAAGAAAAATGGGAGGCAAGTGTTGAACGACGATAATTCGCTAATTCTGGAAGACAGTAGACATCTCCTGTTATCCCTTGTTATTCTAATGGCATGATTTATTCAGATTTTAAATAGATAAGGGATTGAATTCTTGTGCCTTTATTCGTTCGAAATGACAGAGCCGTAATGACATATTGGGAGGTGACTATCCTCAGTCGCACATGAAATATCTCTTCGTCAAAAACAAATATGAATACACCATTCATTGACCTGGTAATCAGTGTCTCCTGTATGCAAAAACTTTCTCAGAACTGTATTACAAATCGTTTCAATATTCAATGGTGACGGATATTTCGAGGGGCATGTAAGGAACAAATTTTCTTTATATTAACATCTCATCAACTAATGGACGATATGCACGGGTACAGAAAATTCTCTGCAGATTCATATCGGTTATGACAAATATCAAGACCATTCCGCAGTTTGTAATTGATCACTAATATGGAAAGAGTAGTGTGGCATATTGGGACACTCGTATCCTCATCCATGGATTAGAACAAGATGTACTGTACCTTCTGGATGGTACAGAAGCATATTTCGGAAGCCCAAACAAAGGTACAGGTGATGCAACTGTTTTCTACCGTATTAGTGATTAGTTTTTAAAAATAGATGCATACATTGATAGGCTAAATTAGGTTTATTTGATGTTACTATCAAGGTGAAGGCGATCCGTCAACAAGAAAGTAACTAATGGCAGATATCATTCCGGAGAAACATTCCAGAATTTAATCAATACGTGGAATGCTTTACAATCACATGAAACTGTTCGAATATTTCCAAGGTAACAAGTCGACAAATTTCGTCACCCGTGTATCGCCTCGACTCGTAATACAGGTCAAAAACGTAAGGTGATACTTTTTCAAGGGAAATGAGGATGATGGAAATAATAGCAATGGAAATTTTGGAATTGGGGCTCATGAAGGTCGTGCATTGAACACAAGAAGCAGATTACGGAAGCAAAGTGACCCCATTATTATCTACAGAGATGATGACTCTCAGCCCCCAGCAAATAGAACAGCAACATTCAATATACAACCACCACCGGCCAAGAAAATTAGTTATAAACTATTGAGAAAACAACAATGGTCTCCTAAAAATTTGAAAAGGCAAATTAGTGTCGTGGGAACATCACTTTCAGCAAAAATCAGAATCCTGGTCTGAAATCCGTGACTGCGCATACTACTGGAAACAATATATGCCTTACTACAACAATCCTCCAAGAGACATACCCCCAACTGGATGTGGTGAAGTGTGTAAAAGATTAAAATATCGGTGTAAATATGTAGTGACTATAGCTCTCATGTTACTACATCCAAAACCCCTTCTTTTATAACAGAAACAACAAAAAAGAGATGAGGAGACTATGCTTCGTACTCACTGGGAGATACAGATCGTATTTTAGGTTACGGGCCCTGACAATAATAAATTATTCCAACATTTAAGCGTCCATAATACGAACACATTACTTATGTCGGCATTAATTCCAAATCATCATCATTCTTATGTGTTTTTCACATATCAACATATTCCAGAACAGAGACATTTGGCATTGATTTGGGCTGCTTTTGAAACTTGTGCATATGGAAATATGTAGTCATCTCCCTAATTATTATCAATTGCTTCAATAACAGAATGATAATCTAGTTGGATTGGGTATTTCTTTATTCAGCAGGAAGAAGCAACAGTTGTACAGTGATTGGTAAGTCATTTTGGATGGTACGTCAGATCTGTTTCATATACATGAATTTAATAGAGAGGGGTACAAAACTGCAATGTCTTAGTTCTTCCATTTTCCAACAGATGCAGTTGGAGAGTTTTTAATAAACTGGTAACGTGGATTTCAGGGGAAGAGAGCCTGAAATAAGAACGCTATAGATAATATCGGAGTCCAATTAATAACACTAGAAATTCTGGAAACGATGAAGAAAATAAGAAGAATGGGATTGTCCGTTACACCAGTACAGTACAAGAGCATTACTCGAGAAAATGGTCGAACATGATCGCTACAATGTAAAGATATCAAAACGCCGTGCTTCATTGGACTTATGGATTGGATATATTCCTTCTTTCTTGAATCTAAATAATAACTGTAAATGACTAAAATAAATTCCAAGCTGTGGCAATCGCTTCTTCATCACTGACGAGTATTTCCCACGACAACACGGTCATAATGACTGCGGCAATAAATAGAATAGTTCTCCTGGGTATTTTACAATTACTATTGCCACAGAAGATGTATCTCTATGTATTAGCACCTGGGTCCCATCGATATGTTCATCTTAGTGAAGAGGAAAAGAAACTAATTTCGATTTTTTTGGAAATGGAAGAAATAGAAATTTCGGTGCGATCTATTTTCATTGGACATGGATATGTGCAACATCCTGGTGCCGGATGGAAAGGTATTCATTCTCATGGATATCATATTTGAATCATCCCGGAGAGTAGTAATTTTAAAGACGCCATCTCATATGCCTACGAACAGTCCCTACGTCTCAGAGGTTACACTGTCAAGAAACGCACGAAACGGTTTGTTTGTAAGGAAGTGGTGACACCCAAGAACCGTAGTAAGCGGCACATATCAGGTCTACTAAACAGACCACACACCCGCCATGTGAGGCCACAGTATGATAACTGTTTTACAGTCTCTTTTTGTCACATAGGTCATAGTGACTTGGAATAATGGAGGATACAGTAGGATGATACACACTCTAATTGATTTATTTTACACTATACAATATTCTGAAGAACCTAACACGTGCGGAAATTTTTTACAGAACGGTCCAATCAGGTTCACATTTGTGTTATGCATTGATGGATCATATTTGATCTGTAAGCATGAAACGGAAAGGAAACTAGGAAAGACCGACACTACACGTGTAGTAAGGTCTACAGTGGAATTTAGCTTTGCATGTTTAAATACATGTTGGAACCTGAAAATTTAGTCGAAAAGAAAAACAAAATCATCAGAAAGAATTTAATAAAACAACGACGCGAAAGCACCATCAAGTTTACCATACCGCTAAACCGATCCAGCTTTGAGAGGAAGTGGCCATCGCGCCACGACACGTACAAAATCTAGCTGAAAGGAAGATTGTTGTAACATATCTGTTCAATTGAGAATGGCTACTAGCCGCGAGCTTACGGTTAGTGACAGACGCGCTTATTCAAAGTAGTGGAAGTTGGTAATTACGTGTTTAAAGGTAAGGAGAGGAAACTTAACTACCTGCACGTGTTATGAAACCTCCATATTGAATTATCTACGTAGCTAAAAAATCCTAGGAGTAGAATCAATTAATAAAGAGAGATATCAAGAAAGTCGAACGACGCACACGGAATCTTATCACATCTCACATAATTCAAGTAGTCCTCCACAACGTGCACGCAGTGTTGATAATGTTGATGATGGTGAAGATAAAGATATGTAACTTGATGGCGATGTAGATAATTGTGGAGTTGCTGGCGTGCAAGATCCATCATCATTGTGGCTCTTGTACGCCAAAAGACATAGAAGTATGATATGGGCATATGTCATCCTAATCTTTGGGATGAAATCTGCCAATATCATAATTCTATGTCTTTTGGTCTTTTACGGAAGATCTCTCCTTTTCAATTAAATATGATAAAGTAGATTGTACCCTACTTTTATTCTCTAGGGATTGAATACTTCATGCATGCGGTTTTTATATTGACATACACATTACACCATCTTTCTCTGTTGGAATTTCTTCCATATGATATTTCAAAATTTCAATCACCTTATCCCATATGTACATGATAATCATTTATGTTCAGTTTATTGTTTTGGTTGTCGCATTTCATCTTGATTCAACACTATTAGAGGTACCATAAGAAAAGTGAACTCCAAGTGGAGTTCGATGTTTTGCAAATAATTAATTATTTAATTTTTGCAAAACTTAGAACTCCATATGAAGTTAAAATTTCAACATTGCAAAATCAATCGTACTATCTTTGATTTCTTAAACTGCCGTAAATTATCAATAGAAAACAGAAATGGCTGTGCAAAGCAACATTTAGATTTCGAAATGGTGGTAAAAACAGAAGACTGATTGGACTGATAGAAATTTCTTTCCAGATTACTTCGGAGACCAACTGAATTCCTCATTCACGGTAACGAAACAATTTGTATTTAATACTCGATATTACTCATACTATACAGAAATATTCGCTTATTACAAACGCCATTCTAGATTATGTAAGTACAAGAAAAAGCAGAAGTTGGAACCTGTACGAAATTTAACAACTGTGTACACTCCTCACGAGCCATATGACATACGTGATGCTCTTTATGAATAAAACAACGGAACTAGAGCGACCCATGCGGAGCCAGATACCTCATCGGTTAACAATAGATTATGGTTTAGTATTCATTCGCTCAGTCATATACAATGTGTATGCACGTGCCTAGATTACATACAATAAATAGTTCAACTATTGAAGCATTTATTGCATGGCCCATTCATTCGGTACTGTGACATTTGTAGTTTTTAAGACAGTACATCTACATAAAAAGTTCCGGGCGTAAAAGAAATCTTCAACTACACATCCATGCTCGTTTCCACTCTCTGTATGCAAAATCTAATGGCCCATACATTTTATCTTCAAATTGTGTACATTTTTTCTTCATTTACCATCCATAACCATTAAAACACTGTAGTGGTGTGTATGTAACCTACACGAACCCCCAAACTTCGAGTGGACTAGTTTGTTAACTCGTCCCAAAACTACACCATTTTATTGTATGCCTTCAGTTTCGGAAACACAGACACTGATGTGGGAACTCGATTAGTGTCGATGTTCTTTGCTTTGATTTGTGACTGAAAGTGATGAAATTATATATCAATTTTTTTTTCGGAGACGCATTTTTCTTGGTGTTTGGTAATGTCTATAGTGCCATTTTTTATGAAAACATTAGTTGGTGATATCGGATGATTTAAAAATTCATGGAGAAGTCGCCTAAGAAAAATAGTGTATTATACAGCTTTTTTGGCTGCTGCATACTCAGATTAGCATGTACTTAAATCTACCTTTTTTTGTTAAACAACCAAAATCCAAAAACAGTTTGGATGACCAAATAATCGGGGTGCCATAGGATGTGTGCATAGACGCAGCTGTCGATCTGCGATCATGGTACTCGGCGTAATCGGAGTCCTTAAATGTCTGAAGTGGTTCGGAGTTAGATTTATTGAATATTAAACCATACTGTTTTGTGAAATTTAGGTAACGGATTAGATGGTTGAGGAGACTGAAGTGAGTTTTGATTAGCTTTTGGATGAAGCGAGCAAGCCTATTCTTTGCGAAAAAAATATCATATCTAGTGCCGTCGGCTAAACGAATTTCGGCCAGAGTAAATATATATATATATATATATATATATATATATATATATATGTATGTATGTGTGTGTGTGTGTGTGTGTGTGTGTGTGTGTGTGTGTGTGTGTGTGTGTGTGTGTGTATGTCTTTATATTGTTGTGTCAGAGCTTCATCTTTCGATTCGTCATCGAAATACGTTTGGTGGGGAGCTCGTTTTACGTCGGTTGTAATTGAGCAGATATAATTTCGTGGATACTTTTTCGATAAGGGATGGTTTTGACAAGGTGATATTGCCGCTTTATATATATGTTATTTTCCAACTACGGAAAGTAGATGGACGGCCCATATTTTTAACTGTATATTTTACGGCGAGTTCATTACAAAATTGAGACATATCAGCGTTAAATGGGGCTGTGAGTAGAAAATGTACTATGGTTACTAATAATAAAATTATGCCTTGATGTAGTTATTTAAAATATAGGCATGGATCGGCGTGGTATTCCCAATAATTGTGTGATGTGAGATGATTGCGGAAGTCTGTTAGATATATATTACTTGCAGGCTTTGAGCCGTGTAAGGATCTTTGGATAATATCATATTTGTATCCTGGTAAGGCAAATGTGCCGTGAGCCAGCTGGAGTTGACGGATCTATACTATTTTAATAATTACATATTTTTCATGCCTAAAGGCCTACTTGATGTCTTAATGCTTTATTGGGTAATTGTTGGCTCAATAATGCTCAAAAAGTAGTCTATATGTGAATTCTCAGCAGCATATGCGGATATTTTATCAATGTCATCGTGTAAATTTGGCTTCATGAGGTCGCCTCTAATTTAATAGCGTTCTCTTCGGTTGATCACGGTATCCGTGAAGTCTCCTTTTTACCGTTGTATCATGTTGAGGGAAATGTTTTTAGTATCTGGAGTCATTTTTGTGTCTGGAATCCATTGAATTTCATCGTTGTCATTTAATTGTTTATTTCCTCATTGTGTGCCAGACTCCACTGTTGGAGTCTGGATATTTGAGGAGTTATTTTTGCGATTTTGGGAATAGTGAAAGCGCTAATGGTAGCCGTTTCATTGTGCATTGGGTAGCCTTTAAATTCTTTCGAAAATATTTGGGTAGGATCGAATGCAGGATGATAGGTATGAAAGTCGAATGAGCGATATGTTGACATTTTAGCAGTGTCAATATAAATAATAGCAAATTGTTGTGTAGGAAGCGTGCAGGTCGAGAACTCTTCTGAAATGTTCTAGAGACATTAGAGTCGATGATTATGCCATATGTGTTGAATGAAATGTATAGCGTGGGAAATGGTAAATTATTATTCCATAATTTAGCTGATGATTGTTTCAATTTTATTTGTGGCATATGGTTATATTTAAACTTGGTATCGCTCAGTGAAAAATTCCCAAAACATTGATGCATCTTACGTTGATCTAATGCACAACGTGCAGAATTCATTACAGTACTATTCACTCTCTCTTAAGGAGAGTTGTATTGAGCTGGTCAGGTTTAATTGTGGTTTGATCAATACAGTTAAAATTTTGAAATGAGGTCACAATTCTTAATACGAATTCTTCGGCGTTGTCAGGGTGGAAACATATTCGGTCTCTTCCATGAATTTATTACATGTAATTTAGGGAATATGGTATGATTCTGAGCTAATCCAGATCGTGATTTAAGTGGTTTGGTGATTACAAACCTCGCTCCTGCGTAGACGAATTTGACGATGTTATGATGCTGTCTGCAGGTTGTCTGATTGGAGCTTATATGTCGCTGGAGATGGCTTTACCAGTGGTGTAATGAATAGTTTTAGTTGTTCTATGAGGTAACTAGGTTACTTTTCTTGTATTTCATGCATAACAAGTTATGATGATGTGATGAGTTAGGTCCATATGACAGAAATATGGGAATAGGTCGCTGCTGATAATTGAACGGATGGTGTTGAGAGGAGCGTGTTTGAAGACAATTTGTAAGACCATTGGTGTGTCGAGTTGGGATGGTGATTATATGGATGGAGTAATTTTGGCTATCCTTGTATTTATAGTATGAGTTTTGAATTTTGGATTAATTTTATCATTACCATTTTTAATGATTCCTTTCTTTCTATTTTCAATAGGAATGTTTGATTCTGGGGTTTGTGATATATATAATGTGTTTTCTGAAACAGGTGAGGAAGGGGGATATTTTGCAAGTTCGTAATGTTTTTATAAACGGAGGATGATTATTTAGTTGCCGGGAAAGGGACATAATTATGTGCTATACAATTTTACCAATTGAGAAATGGAATAGAAATGCACAGTGTGCATCTCAATTCCATTTCTCAATTTCTTTTGTAAATTAAATGGCATCAAGTATGTGACGGAGAATAACGCACACCTGATTTATTATTCTGTGTAAATTTTAGGACTGATTTGGATTTGGTCATTTCACACACAGATAGTATCGTTTCGGCAATTTTCAGATCGTTAATTGCCTTTGTTTCGAAATTACCATTGGTATTAGGAATGATAAATTCTCCGATGCGTATAACTTGTGCGATTGAATGAGTTTCATTCAAGGAATATTGGTGTGATGTTTTTGGTTCTGATATTTAAGGACCAGGATGTGGGCAGCAAGTTAATGATGCAGTGCTGTCGATAATTATTTACTTACCTTAAGTTTGTACATTATCCATACTGTAGTTTGAATTTGGTTCGGAAATATTCATGCTAGTGGTGTCGAATTGTTCTTTCGTCATAATATGATGACTACGTTGCGCATTGCATATGATATTGGGATGCATTTGACTCTCCATAATATGATTTCCTTGATTGGTTAGGATAAGTCCGTTGTGGTGGTTCAAGCGTGGTATAATTTTAATTCCGAGCTGATTTTTGCGGCCTCGTCAGTTGTATTCCGTATGTTTGAATATGCATTTGCATAGAATCCGGCGTGGAATTTGTAAAACACCGATGTAGGACGAGAACGGGAGAATTTCTGTGTTGTAGTATGTCGTCAGCTGGTGCTCATTGAGTGTTACGTAATTTGATGCAATAGTGTTAGTATCAGTTTTGGTAATCATTTCTCTGTGGGTCTGAATAATTGGAGATAGATTTGCTAGCTAATTTGGAAATCAGTGGCTTATGTGCTGTATGTATATAATAGGGTTCTGATGCATGTCCGTTACAATTAACTTTTCGAAAATTTATTCATTTTTGATGACGGGAAAGCGCTGTGCAATAATTTTTATGCGTAGTTTGTCATGTTTATGTGCCCTTCAAAATAGTCTGGTGAAGTTATCATAAAGTCGCGTATTAGTAATTTAATATTTGTAAGCCTTTCTTCCATCCTGCCTGGATCTCCATAATGCTTCTTGTGGCCTAGTGTAATTCGTCTGTCCCATTTTTTTGTTTTTCGTATACATTTTTGTTGGGATAATCTCTCTGCTCTTCTAAATAGTTGGAGGTAGATTTCCAAGTCGAAGGGAGTCGTATGTGGAATATGCATATGATAGGGTGTGGATGCAACCCTTTAACATGACCTGGACAGTTCTTTTTTCATCTTCGATGAAGGGAAAGCGCAGTGCAATCTTGTTGATGCGTATTTTGTTCCGTTCATGTATGTATCTTCAAAATATTCTGATGTATACATAAAGTGGCGTTTTGGTAATGTAATGTTTGAAAATCGGTTTACCTGTCTCCCCTGAGTACATCTTGTGGCCTGGTGAAGTGCTTTTTCTCTGTTTCTGCTGTTTTTATACATTTATGTGGTCATCAGTCTGCGGGTCTGAATAGTTGGAGATATATTGGAGCGAAAAATAGGGGTTGCGTATGCATATGATAGGGTGCTGACGCATTTCCGTTACCTTTAACTAGACGGAAACGTTTTCCATTTTTGATGAAGGGGAAGCATACTCCAATATTTTTATGTGTATTTTTTTATGTTTATGCGGGCTGAATAGTCTGAGGTAGATTAGCGAGCCAAGAGGGAATATGCATTGAATACGGTGCTGCTGCATGTCTTTTACGATGAACTGGCTGGTTTTTTATTTCAATATCGATGGAGGGAAACCACGCTTCAATACTGTTAATGTGTATTGTTATATATTTATGTACCTTCTGAATAGTCTGAAGAAGTTTTCATAAATTTTCGTGAAATAAATTTAATGTAATGTTTACCAGCCTTCCTTTCTTTCTTTCTGTCTTCCCGCTCGCCCGCCTTTCTTCCTGCCTATCCGCCCTCCCGTCCGCCTCCCTCCCTCTCTTCCTCCTTTCCTCCCTTCCTCCCTTCCTCCCTTCCTCCCTGCCTTAATCTCCTTAGTGCATCGAGTGGTTTGGTGGAGTGTGACTTTCTCAGTTTCTGTCGTTGGTATATTTATGTTTTGATCATCTCTCTGTTGGTCTCAATAGTTGGATGTACATTGGTGAGCCAAATGGGGGCGTATGCATATGATAGTGTGCTGAAACATCGCTTCAGCACACTATCATATGCATACGCAATAACCGTCAAGTTTATGTTAAAGAACACGATGTCCTTTACCATGAAATGGACGGTTATTTGTTCCATTGTCGATGAAGGGGGAGCACGCTGCAATTTTTTTGATCCGTATTTTATAATTCTCTGTGTATGAATCTTCAAAATAGGCTAAGTTGTCATTTCAATTCTTGCATTACTAATGTTTTCATGCCTACCTGCCTGTATGTATCTGCTTAGTTCGTGGTATGAAGTGAAGGACTGCTACTTTTTCATTTTCTGCCGTTTGTATACATTTTTAATCATATCTCTGCGGGTCTGAATCTGAATAGTTGCAAGTATATTCGCGATCCAAAGGGGATTGTATGCCTATGATAGAGTTCTCACGCACGTCTTTTACTATCAACTTGACCATAATTTGTTCAATGTCGTTGAAAAGGAAGCACCCTGTAATAATTTTGATTTGTATTATTTTACGTTTATGCACCTTCTAAATAGTCTGATAAAGTTATTATAAAGTTGCGATTTTTAAATTCAATGTACTGTTTTCAACCTGCCTGTGTAACTGCATGCCTGCATTCATTCATGCCTGCCTGCCTCCCTTCCTCCCTTCCTCCTTTCCTTCCTTCCTGCCTCCCTGCCTACATCTCCTTGGTGCATTGCGTGGTGCGGTGTGGTGTGTAGGAGTGCGGCTTTCCAATTTTCTTCTGTATATATACATTGTTTTGATCATCTCTCTGCGGGTCTGAATATTTGGAGGTAGATTGGAGAGTAAAATAGGGGGCATATGTGGCGTATTCCATATGATAAGGTGCTGACGCATGTTATTTACCATGAACTTGACGGTTATTTGCTTCATTGTCAACGAGGGGAAAGCACGCTGCAAAACTTTTGATGTCTATTATTTCATATTTTATGTGCCTTCAAAATATTCTGCTTAAGTTTTCATAAAGTCGCCTATATGAACGTTAATGTCGTGTTTTTGATCATGTATGTCTACCTTCCTGTAGACATCTCCTGCATCGTGGTGTCTGGTGGAGTGCGTCTTTCCCAATTTCTGCTCTTTATATACATTATTTTATCTCTCTGTGCGTCTGAATAGTTGGATTTAGATTGGCAAGATGGGGTATGTAGCATATACATATGATTGAGTTGTGACGCATGACCTTTACCGGGGAAAGCACTCTGCAATTTTTTTGACACGTGTTTTGCTATTTTTATGCACTTTCGAGGTTATATGTGTGGTGAAATTGTCGTATTAAGTTCGCGTATCAACTAATGTTTTGGCTCCCCGCCTCCCCGCCTCCCTTCCCCCCTTCCTCCTACATCTCCTTAGTCCATTGTGTGGTTTGGAGGAGTGCGACTTTCCCATTTTTTCTGCGTGTATACATTGTTGTGATCATCTCTCCGCGTGTCTGAATATTTGTAGGTAGATTATCTGGTCAAAGGAGTTCGTATGCATATGGTAGAGTCCTGACTTCATTTACCCTGAACTCGACCGTAATTTGTTCATTGACGATGAAAAGGAAGCATACTGCTACAATTTTGATGCATATTTTTGTTATGTGTATGCGCCTTCTAAATAGTCTATTGAATTTGTCATAAAGTCGCGTTTTAGTAATACAATTTAATGTTTGTAAGCCTGCATCCCTGCATCCCTGCATCCCTACCTCCCTACTTGGCTACATCCCTGCATCCTTACATCCCTGCATCCCTTCCTTCCTTTATAGCTACCTACATCTCGCTATTCTCTCCTGGTGTATAATATTGTGCGACTTTCCCAGCTTCTGCTATTTGTACATATATATTATGATCATCTCTATGTGGGACTCAATAGATTGAGGTAGATTGGTAAGCCACAGAGGAATCACATGCTTATGATAGGGTGCTAAAGCATGTCTTTTACCATGCACTTGATTGTACGTGTTTAATTGTCTATTAAGGGCAACCACGCTGCAACACTTTTTATTTGTATTGATATATATATTTATGTGCCTTCAAAATTGTCTGATGAAGTTGTCATAAAGTCGCGTGTAAGTAATTTAATGTAATTTTTTCGAGCCTTCCAGTCTGCTTGCCAGTCTACATCTCATTACTGCGTCGTGGTCTCTGGTGGCGTACAGCGACTTTCCTATTTTCTGCTCTTTGTATACATTGCTCAGCAATGTATACAAAGCGCAGAAAATGGGAAAGTCGTTGTACTCAATGATTGTTGTGACATCTGTCTGACGATCTGAAATTGTCGGTGGTAAATTTTCGAGTGAAATAGGTGGGAGCGTATATGTACGCACTCATATGATAGAGTGGTGACTGTCCTTTACCGACCGATCAAAGGGGGTGGGTAAGCACGCTGCAATTGTTTTTGATTTGAATTTTGCTATGTGTGTGCAGCAACTTCTAAATCATGTTTTGTTGTCAAAAACTTTCATGTATTTACTAATGTTTTTTCCTGGATGCCTTTCTGCCAGCGATTCTTCATCTCATTATTACATCGTGGTGTCTGGTAGTGAAGTACAACGACTTTTCCATTTTCTGCTCTTTGCTTTTTGCTCTTTCTCTTTGCATGGATCCATTTTCTTCTCTTTTCTCTTTGCTCTTCCTTTTTGTATACATTTCTCTGACCATCTGTCTCACGATATGAAATAGTCGGTGTTTGATTCGCGAGTGAACTGGGTGGGGCATATATATACGCAAGCATATGATAGAGTGATGACTGTCCTCTACCGACCGATCAAAGGGAGTGGGTAAGCACTCTGCAATTGTTTTTGATTTGAATTTTTCTATGTGTGTGCAGCAACTTCGAATTAATATTGTGTGGTCAAAAAGTATACGTATTTACTAATGTTTTTTCATGCCCGCCTATCTTCCAGTCTAAATCTCATTACTTCATCGTGGTATCTGGTAGTGGAGTACAACGACTTTTCCATTTTTTGCTCTTTTCTCTTTGCTCTTTGCTCTTTCTCTTTGCATACATTGCTGCAACATCTGTCTGACGATTCGAAATAGTCGGAGATAGATAAGCGAGTGAAATACGGGGGTGTATATGACGAATGATAGAGTTGGTGACTGTCATTTACCGATGAAAGGGGGTGCGTGAGCACGCTGCAATTTTTTTGTTATATGTGTATGCAAACGTTCGGAATAATGTAATATGTTGTGTTGTGAAATCATCACTTATTTACTGTACTAATGTTTGGCTGGTGTGTACGTGTGATTATTAAAATATGGCTGGTTAATCGTTGAGCATATCTCAAGACTTCCTGTGTACCTCACTTTAAGTTGAGGTAAAACGTTTTCACGCACAGCTACTTTGTCTGTGGCCATTATGCAAATATGATGGAAGCTCACAGAAGCATATGGATTCTACGTTTGCGTAGAACAGAAATGGGACGGAACGTGGGTTTACTTCCCGAGATAGTTCGTGGTCAATGGCAACGTCTCGAAAACATAATACCTCAAGAAAACTTGAGGTTTGTACTGTAGGAGAGCATAAATTTTAATCCAAATTATAGATTTATTCGTTGTTTCGAATGCCATTTGACCCAGAAGCTTTTTCGACGCCCATTAGTCGGTGGCTTGGTGCAAAGAGTACTATCGTCGCAACCTCTGCAGACGTAAGAAGATGAACGTGGCTTCTTTGTTGGGCGTCCGTTTTAATAAGATATGCCAGCCACACACGGTCGCACTTTCCCTCTTTTCATCTCATGCGGCCACTCCTTCGAAAGTCTCTGCTCTCTCCATTCATCTTCATCAGCGAGTTTGTGCCTGTTTCTCTTTAGCCACGGCTTTCGCGAGACTATTGCGAACTCCAGACCCACGATTGAATCATCCGTACCTTCCTCAGCAACTACAGGTAGTGACTTACTAAAAATGTCCTGTAGAAAGACATTCGATCCTTCCTGCCCAATCGCAATGTTGATCTCTGCCACAAAGCCTCGAAGCGAAAGTTCCTTCCAAATGCGATGAAGGGACGTCAAGATTTGTCTATCACTTCTGGCGCCTTGACGTCTTGCATCCAGAACATCTTCTATAGCCAGAATGCGATGCAAAACGTAGGAAGTTTACAACAAGTAGTTTAAAAACTTTAGAGTTACAAACGGAGATAGATTTAAATTGGTCTAGGAACCGGATTCGATATGAGTGAGATACCGGGATATGATGTCTACGAAAGTCTTCACCTTTGGCCACAGAGAATGCGGTCCATGAGTGAGGGACGTACCGATTTCATAAAAAACCCGGTCGCGAATGTACTTTTCTACGGCTCGCAACATCATTCTGCTGTATATAAAACCTTGTCTGTCCTGAGCATGTCTGTAGTTACCAGCCATCGATGATCGTATGACCACGTTCTCGGCCTTTTGATAGAGGAAGAAGACATGTGGAGTGACGATAGTGATTAGCTCGTCAATATGTGCTTCTAAGACGTCCGCGGGGTAATAAATAAGGACGGCGTATATAATTCCTTCCGCACTTGACTTCACATAAAGAGCGTGGCAGATTCCCAAAACCGCTACATGGTACTTCAACTGCGTACCGTGTGTCGATGAGACCAACTGACGGTACACTGCGGCTCCGAAAGCGCAGTCCCAAAACCTCCTTCCTTTTTGCGATATTATTGAGCCTTGCATCGCCAAAATGGTAGCACGTGCTGCGGATATAGTGCACTCTGTTGTTTCAGTCTTGATCTCAACGGCAGCATCCAGAAGAACTTCAGGATGCTTTGAGGTGGCATTCAGAACAGCTGAACGAGCAGTGGTTCCCATGGTGGACATATGCACATCGGAAGTGGCGGGAGCTTCCGAAAAGTTCTTCCACTTCAGAAACGCAGACGCTTGGTTTTCCAGCTCACTGACATCTATCAAAACGCCCATTCCATCTACTGAAGCTGCCAAGACATCAAAGGAGCGGCCTAGTGTTCCTTCCGCAATCACAGATGCAGGCATCCTTCATTTTAGAGTGATGAGACCAACATCAAATTTTCCAGCAAAGTAATGAAAGCAACTATTTTCATCACCATGCACGCAGTCCATCATACAGTTGGGTAGGTCCGCGGCGGTCTTTGGTTCATAGATGCGCCCCATTCGAATCACTTCTCCAACACGCCCACCACCTAGTGGCCTCATCAACCATACGGCTACAAGTCTTTCTAAGACTCCACTTTGTGCGCTCGTCTCATGTTGCCGAGGCCCAGCAGACTGTACGACCGCCTCTGCGCTGCTTGCCTCTTCCCGGACCTTGGGACTCGCACTCCGCAGTGCGAGAATACGTACCGCCCCAGTACTTTTGATGCGATCGAAGCGCAAAAGATACAAGTCCTCCGTTACTTGCGCCCCTGTGACTTGCCGCAACTCATCGTTCAACAATGGCTGCAAAACCCGTACTTTGATGGACTCTTTTTAAGGCATCTAGG
>JAULBU010030876.1:0-16582 GCA_032358235.1 Odonthalia washingtoniensis
TAAATAATCATCGTAAAATAAAGTTGGTTGGGTTTCGAACTCACGATCTCTAATTCTGAAACATGGGATTTTCCCAGCTGAGCTAAACGTCCAATGTTGAGAATGAAGTACTAATCAAGATTACTTATGCTACTGATCGCAATCGACCACATTAACACGGGTCTGCTACAGTTTAATCCCTGTTGCTTCGACCTTTGATTTCATCTCCTTTGAAATATAGGAAGATCCCTGGTCAACCGCTCGGGGAATCTGGTGGTCCCATGTTCGATTGGATCCATAATTTTAGAGATGTGATTCCAGCTTTCCTTTCCTGATTGGTTTACCAAGAAAGAGGTTGCACTAAAATGGGTGCTCTCATCGATCATATGTAACACTAGACTACCATCGATGAACATGGTATCAACAATAAATCTGTGTTTCAACTATAGATCCTCGGTACCTAAAGTAAACGTAAACCTGGGGGACTTTCCGTTTCATTTGCCTATGTTACAATCGTCAGCTATTTTATATGCTCCAATTATACTCTAAAGTCGTCCTTCAGATTCATGTCATTTGCTCTCAGCAATAAGTGGTGGTTTTCTCTCATTGAGGGGTGGCCGAAGCTTGTATGGATGTTCCTCAGGCCTTGTTCCGTGTACATAAGTTGAGGGCCACTTTCGGCTGAGATAGTAAGACTGAGTTATAATTACCTATTACTATTCACATTATTGCGATCATATCAATCACCATTTCTTGACATAATTAATTACGAGTGTTTATACCCCATATCATTTCAATTATCAAGAACATGAATTACACATCCTTCTGTTCATACCTGTATCACCCTTGTAGTGCCACATACCAACAATCACTCTGGTGTGATTCATATCGATACATCCTTCTTATTGTGGTATATACCCAATCACGTATTCCTAATAATTTATTGTGATACATATCCAATCACACATTGCTAATAATCATGTACTTAGTGCTTCATCAGAACGCTGTACTTGATCTCTAGAAAGGTCTTAGTCAGAATATCAGCTATCTGTCGTTCGGTCGGAATATATTTTAGAATAATTTCCCCATCATCTATCTTCTCCTGCAGGTAGTTATAGCGTATCCCTATGTGTTTGGATGTCAGGAATTTTCCTTCTCATCTTGGAAGTACAATACAGACATCATTGTCTTCATTCACGGTTGTAGGTCCCTTTTCCCCCATTCCCAAATTTACCAACAAATTCCTTAACCATACAACCATCCGTTCCCCAGAGTCTGCAGCAACATACTCAGATTTGGCCGTACTTTGACTTGCAAGCGTATGACTCTTGGAACTCCAATCTATTATATGATTTCCTAGATACACTGGGTACCAACTTCCGAAATTTTGAAATGAAATCTGGAGTAGTGCCATTGAAAATAAATTTGAGAAATTTAATAAATGTGCAAAGTTTTGTAACTTTTACATTGTGTATTCCTATTTGATTGGAATGTGAATTATTTTAACCTGTATCATTTTATTGGGCCTATTCCTACAATGAAAAAATGACTTGTGCTCCTGATATGTCGTAATAAATCAGGACTTGTGCATTTTGAAACCATTTGTTTGTTAGTCATGACCATTCCGTACACAATTTTGTATAGTCATTGGGGTCAGGAAATTGCGTTACGATCAGTACTTTACATGTGTCACATGCTATGGAGATTCACATCAGTTTTACAGTTATCAACGTCTGATTGTAATATACTTTGCCTATGCTAACAATACTCTGCACTGTGCTCACAAAACATTATTTTTGCGGAATCTCGCACGA
Organism: Odonthalia washingtoniensis; assembly: GCA_032358235.1. Lineage (NCBI taxonomy): Eukaryota > Rhodophyta > Florideophyceae > Ceramiales > Rhodomelaceae > Odonthalia > Odonthalia washingtoniensis. The sequence goes on from JAULBU010030876.1 coordinate 1,794, forward strand.
AAAATTGAAAAATGAGTGTGGTATCCAACGTAAACAAGTATTCGTTGAATCTCGGCTGGCATTAAACCCCAGTCCCTTGTGGAAGACTTAATTGAAATTTTATTGTAATTTTCCATTGCTAATGCAAATCTACATTGCGTTCGGGTGACTTTTCTTTGAACCCTCGCACGAAAAGGTTTAAGTATTTAGTGGGAGATGCATGGTATGAGTTGTACATAGAAACAGATTCAATTTCCATTCCTGTCATGACCACGATGAGAACCGTCATAACATGTCTTCTTTTCCACATCTTATTGAATCATATAATTCACCAACCGCACTGAATGATAACTAGAAATATGAGTTGCATGACTATATGCCATTAACGAATATGTACCATGACGTATGTCTTCATGCGATTCGTGGAGGATATCCATTTTTCCGTCTAATCAAATGGTACGTACTCATATTTTCCAGAGACAGCACGTGCGTCACTATCTTTTCCTTGACGTCTATTTTCCATCCCATGTTGTCCAACGTGCATTCATGTACTGTGCGTGCCATTCCAATAGGTGAAGAAGAGAAGTTTTTAATACGCCGCATCTGGGCTCATCAACTTATACCCACTGTCATAAACTTGTCTCATTGTAGGTACAAGAGCTCACATTACGGAATCATCCGACCCTATCAACACTCTGACGAAGAAAGCTTCCTTCGATCCAGCTCCATCAATTCTCGGTTCGATAATTACATGTACCAGTTATTCAGCAGACACAAATGTTTCAACAACGTCCGCAATACATTTGGTCTGTTGAGCATAAATTACCACGTGCACTGCACCCTTCTTCCTAAACACCGCTTTATAAAACAGCTGCGGTTGTGGCGACTCTGTTACATTGACAGCAAGATACTCCTCAAACAGGAACATAGCGCGATCTTGGAACAATCCACTCGCCCTCACCTTTTCGAGAAACTGCAATTGTGCCGTGCCACGTAAACAACTTTTCTCCGACGGGGGTTTTAAGAGCTTCACAACTGATGTCATTCATCTCTGATATGAGGATATTATCCTCCAAATCATCTGTGACCTGCAACTGTGTCGTCTCAGACCTAAAAAAGAGTAATCGCAACGTCCTAATTGTAAGCACATTGACATCATTTTCAGAGTTTTAAAGCATGTGCCATGTCTCTGCTATTTGCGTGAGCCAATCCATACATAATGCTTGATTTAATACATAATTGTGAGCTTCACCGTCTGTGTTGCGGGTAAGAACTGCTTTCAAAGATTGATGCCCTCCCTCCAACACCATCTCTGCAAAAAATTGGCATGTCCAAATGTTGGTACAGTGTGAACATCGAGCTCAAGTAAACGATAGACGATAGGTACATCAATGAAACTCTTCACCTCTGAATACGCTGAACATAACCTCGAAACTTCTTTCAAATATTCGCTTGCTTTAGTATGCAATTCTTTGTAGTACGAGGAATGATCCTTTCTATAGACGTACTGAACAGATTGGACTCTATCCATGGAAAAAGAAGGCCACAAAAAGGTCTTTGAAATGATTCGACTTACTTAGCATAGGAAATTAAGTGTAGGAGTTGAATCTGCAGGTGATAATGACTGCAAGATGGAAGTTGCTACGAGTAGCATACTATACACCGCAGACATTCTCGTGGAAAGAACCTTTCCTGTCCCAAAGTTGTGCAAAGAAGATTGTGATTCGGAGTATATGCCTTTGAGAGATATGCAAAGTTCAATACGCAACTTTATTTGTTTCTCTAACGGGGAGCTGTGAGAACATAGCCTCCACCAGATGTGCCCCAAGTCCGACCAATAAATGATCTAGTGCAATGGCGTTGTTTAAATAGCCCTCAAAAAATTCTGCAACCACTTTCAAACCATGAGAAGACAGCGTAATCTGTTCATTCACCTCCCTAATTGCAACACTCAACTTCATCAGTGGACACTGACTGGCTTCCGAAAAGAGGTCCTCCCCATCCAGTTTCATACCGAGCCATTTAGCTCGTTTTGTTGAGACTACATTGCAACGTAAACAAACCGTTTTGTTAATTCTACAGTTGAACAATGGATGTGTGGAGTTTGTGTCTGTGGTGTAGGTATAGTTTTATCTACTCGAAACCCTTCTATGCCAAAACTTGCAGTGGGTGCATGGTGCCTTGGCTGCATGTAACAGGACATCAAATACACCAGAGGATGCAGGATAATCAGCAACAAATCCAGTGAATTCAAGGAATATTGTAACCATCTTTCCGGTAGCGTCGGTACCTTTGAACCCCTTCACCGTTCCTTGGATGATATCTTTGATGATAATGTAAAGCATGTGGTTCTTGTTAACTCCCGCTGGTTTCAAAGCAATTGGTCGGACGGATTATGGTGCATGTCTTCTTTGTAGGAGAAACCCAATAGAACCATGTATCAACCACCCACATAACCACGGTAGAACGACATAGATCTTCGGTTAAATTCGTCGCAATTAAACAGCATTCTATGCACAATTTATGGTTTACTGCTCTGCAAAGCTCCAATGTTTCTATCAGTGTTTGATACAGATGTGAATGGATCAGTTATGTTTTCCATATGCTCCTCGACCATCACTCGCAACCCATTTAGAATAGAATTTCATTCGGGAAACTCCTTCGCATCTCTGATCCATAGAGAAAAATCTGGGGATGGTCTGGTGAGGGACTTCCATAAGCGATTGAAAATCACGAATCGAGAAGTGAGTTTGGTAGAGTTTGTCGTTTGTTGGAATACTGTGCATATGTCTCCAATATATATAGTGCAGGAATATGGTTGGTGAGAGTTACTTGAACAAATTTCAGACTGTCTAAATTGTCTATCAAAATATGAAGTTATATGGCGATCGGCAAAGTCCATATTCTGTACACTACTCGACGTCCAATGTTCAGTGTCCAGACCATCTGTTCCTATACTCCATGAAAAAAAGACTCCACCAACAAAACTACAGCAAGATGAATTCACAATGTCTCGTTAATCATGACCTGTGTACTTTTCCCATCCATATTCCATCACAATTCTACCTCCAATGAGAAACTCCTCCACGAAATCTGATTCAATTATGTCACCAACATGAACTGGCTTCTCTAAAGTGATTGTCTTCACCCCCAAAAGTTTGTTTCTGGTGACAAGTACCCCAGGACATCTTACAATGGCACTATCGTCCAATCTCAGCTCTCTTAACTCTTCGTCTTCCCTTCCAGAATGTATACCGCATTGGATTGGAAGGGTAGAAACATCAATTTTACCTATTCTCTTGGTAGTACGACAACAGTTCATCGAGTAATTTGTTAATGTGATCCTGGAACCTCATTGTCAGAACCATTTATTTTTTTCGTTGGTAGTATAAATATATAAGTCATTGGCAGATTTTGCACAGATTATCATACAAATACTATGGACGTAAAGAAAGCCAGAGGGACTGCCTCATCGTTGTTGATCCTGGCAGTTTCGAAGTATTTGAATCATCTTCACTGAAGGCTGCGTTTATAAAGCATAAGTGATCATACTGAATCAGTGTAAATCGTTCTCTTCCGTACACATTGATAATAGCGAGGAAGGTTCGCTCGTTAGTTTCAAGAAGTATTCGACGGTGCAATATTTTTCTTATGCCTATTTTGTCACGTAAACATGTGTTTGGCCCTGGATCAACCTGCTCGATGCTCGACTGATTTGTAACACTTTCATCGATCACCTTCACATTTCTATATGTCTGATCTGGTTGTGCCTCGGGTTTATTTGTATAAAAATTTCATCGCTCCCTTCCAAATTTCTGTTTGTATGATTAGGCTGTTCGTCGCGATGATTGGACAAATTTTGGTATTGCATGTCGTCCAATGTTGTAATATTCAGATTTGATTCTTCTTGATAGTAGTGACCCAAACCGATTGCAAAATAATCATCATTGCCGACAACAATTTATTTTTTTACATTTATCGTGAGTCTGAAGGGTTCCGAATCTGTATTAAGTTGTGCATCTTGCTCGTTCATCGGCGCCAATCACTGTAGTTCAACTGGTTGCTTGTGGTTGACAGGTGTAGAAGTTTAACCAGTTAAGAGTGCTCATGTGATACATGAACAAAAGGACCTGATGTAGCAAGTTTTTATTTGTTGCGGCGTTGAGATAGTTCATTCATAACTGGTGTACCTTCATGGAGCATGCACGTCCATGTCCTCGGATTTGTGACTTCACCTATTCCTTGTCTTTCTAGGAATCTCTTGCGGATTTGTACGCTTCATCTTAAAGGCCTGAATTATAATTATATGTAACCCAATTTACAGGGCTGAACTTCACTTAATCAGCAAGATCCCCACTATAAGCTTTGAATGGTAATACTATTATCTATTACTAATTGATCGAATAGGTGTCGAGCGGTGTTAGGATCGAAAGGAAGTTAAACTTTGTTGAAATCATCGTTATTTGTGGTAGGGACATACATTCTTACACGTTGAAACGTTTTTGCGCATACCATTGTCTAAACGATCATTTTTTGAGGATTTTTCCACTCGAGCGATCAAAATTAATACTGACAAGCTATTTATTTTCATCGAAGGGCCTCCATTTAGCAGACAAAAGCATCCTCAGAACACAGATGCATATTACTGCAAGCAGAAAGTATTGCAAGGAATCATCATTATGTTGGTACCGTACCGACTACAAAACATGACTTTGACTGGCAAAAACTTTATTTATGTTCGAAGATCCCTTCGGAAGGTATGGTCTCCTTGGAAATCTAACAGGAGAAGCTAAACACTTCATCTGTCTTCTTGTCGGTGGGAGTTCTCGGGGCACCGCAGTGTGTGAAGCAGTGAAGTTAATTACAAGTCTATAGGAAGCACGGATTGCGTAAGATGCAGCTATCGTAGTTTACAACGTCGGAAAGGTTCATATTGCATCGAATGTACCGTGGAAACAACAATTGTTCCTACTAAGAGTCCTTCATCGACAATCATTTGTAAACCTAATGGCATAATAGCAACAACTTGCCGATGGCCTTTCATCATAAAAACATCTGTACTGATCTCCAAACGTATTCAATTTATTAGGAACGGAAATATTCTATCCAAAAGCTTTTACTTTACATCAAAAAACTACAAGTATTCATTTGAAGAGACTGTTTTATTTACAGCTCATACCCATCATAGTCACCATTTGCCGATATCAGATTCTCAGAATAGTTCACATCACCATCCGTATGGCATCCATGCCCAGCCACCGAGCTTATTCTATTGTTTATTCCATCTATGTTCATGTAGGCAAACTCTTCCCAAGTGAGGGATAAGCACAAAGGTCGTAATATCTGACTTCGTCTAGTTGGTTTCGGCAGTAATTCTTCGAAACGTATTTCGTTTTCATATATTTGATAAGAATAGACTATCTCATTCATGCTCCCGGCAAAATTAGAGAGCTCTTCACGTAATAACATCATCCCGCATATTAAAGGACGGGAGAATAGTTTCACCGCATAAATACATCCAATCGAGTGACCAGACTCACGTAGCAAACCAGGATGAGAATCACAGCACGTAAGACGCGTATAGCATGTCAGAAAGCGACATGCTACGTCAATAGCATTAACAGGCTTCTTTATAACCTCCGTACTTGTCAATAGTCTCCCAGATGCACTTTCAGGCCCTGCTTTATGTCTCACCTGGACTTCATGCGTCACGAGTAGAATCATATGTGTATGTGATCCTATCAAATCATTGAATAAACGCAAGTTTTCTCAATCTTCTTCTCCTTCTTCCTTTCCAGAGCAATAGTATGTTGCAATGACAGTCTATAAGAACCAGGGAAACATTTCGATAAGTTACTCATATCGAATGTGCGGTCATCAAGTTCAGGCTCAAACCAGCCCAAGGTCATTGTCTTCTGTTCGAAATTAGATCCCATCTCTTTCCAGGGTACGAAAACGTACGCAACCTCCTCTAAGAATAAAGAACTCACCATCTCTCTCCATTTTTGCAGCTTTGAACTAACATGATGGTATAGTTTTCCTGATACACAGAGACCAATTTCATACGTGGAGAGGTACAAATTACTTTTCTTGACATTCCATCCTCGTCGTTCGTCCGCGTGTGAATTGCTATCCACAACGGATTGGATGCTACTTGTTCCAACTTGTTCCGTCTTCTTGCGCGTAATATCTATGTGTTCTCCTGTAACGTAACCTGGAGAAATCCACATGGGTTGTTTAACGTAATTGGCGCTTTTGTTGAATACCTCCGACACGTCATCTTTCTGTCGGCTTTGTAGATACCGAACTTATTCTGTTGCATGCAGAGGAGCACAGTGAGAATTAATCCTCTCCTGAATTATCGGAACAACCTACCAATACTCTCTTTGTAAAGTACTTTATTCTCTCCCGGCATTTTGGAAGACATGAGAACCTTTAAATCAGTGACCGCTTGTCAATTAACCTCATGACCAATACAGTCCTTCAAGAAGGATAAGACAACTTCCACAAAACATCTTTCAAAATATAACTGCATAACCTCTTCGTTAAAAAAATGTTCAAATGGAAGTACACACCCTCTATTTCTTTTTTTTGTTTATCTGATTTTATTGCTTTTTTTCTTCACTCCGAACCCAAATGAAAGAATTCATTGTTGCCATGTTAATACCAAGCTGATCACATCTCTTGTCAATTTATCTAATGGATTTTCCAACTTCTTTCCTAAGAGCTTCAATACAACCACTAGTTTTTCGTTCGGCCCCCAATATGATTAGATGCAGTACTTGGCCATCTTCCAACAGTAGTTTCTACTGTCTAACAATCCTTTTCGTTACTAGTGGTACCGATATCTGTTAATCCCTACCACTTGACTTATTTACTGGTACTGATACAGTCTGTAGTCGCTGTGGTTTGGAGCTCACACATTCCATGTCATTTATTTGGCTTGTTTCTTTGTGACTGTCATGTCCGTCTTCATTACGATTTACAAGAGTACTCTCTACCGAATCTGAATTTACCGTAGCATGAATGCTTCGTCCAGCTGTTGAAGGTGTTTGACGTACTATCGGAGTTAGTCATAGGTCCGGATTTCACCTGTTGGGAGATTCTGTGTTGATTGTATCGCAACCGAAACCGAGTTGGAACTTCTTCATCTTCACGATCTCTTTTTTGTCCATCGTAAATATTTCGTAGATCAGTCTCATCATGTGGTGAGATCTGCGCACGATTTCTAATAGGGAAAACAGCTACATTACTAGCTCTTTGTATGATACCACCGGAAAGTAGTGACGTGATTGCTGTTCGCTTTTTCTTCGCAATCTGCGGTTTTTGTGCCCTAGAAATTTCATGCTTAGACATTGACATATTTTTCGAGGTGGATGGTACTTCCAGGAATACACAACAGGAATTTCACTTTCTGGACTGTTGACCATGCCAAGGAGAATAGATGTTGGGATTCAAAAGGATTATCGGAAACTCAGACAAAAATTGAGAACGGAATACTAAAACTGATGTCGAAGTGCAGGAGATTGGAAGGAATACATCCGTTTTGATACAATGATCGCATCCGAAACCGATTCTTGCATTGAATACTTGTGTATATAAGCTTGTTCTGACCCGGTTCCCACTCCTGATCTGGATCTCACTTTACCGTTGTTTGTTTAATACTTTTCAATTTGGAAGGGCAAGGATTTCAAATAAGAATAATTCCGTTGTCCGTTTGTGTTGAGTAGACTTTCGTACAATCCGTGGCGAACTCCATCCTACTCTAGTGTTTTTTGTTGAATAATTTTTAATTTAAATGGGCAGGATTTTCAAATTTTCAAATGAAAATAATGCTGTTGTCCGTTTCTTTTCGTGAAGACTTGCAAACGAGTTGTGGAGACATCTGTGCAACTCTAACAAGGAAATATTACTATCCTTAATTGATTGATTAACTATACCTCGCCATTGTTGTTCCTTCAGCTCTCTTTACAAGACGTCATTGAAGCCATTGCAGAATGGCATTATCGACACAATTCAAATGAACATACAAAGACTCATCATATTTTTGTTACCCGTGACGTGTTCCACTAGCAGAATGACTTTCTCAATGATACAATTTACATCAAAATCCCCAATAAAAATGGAAAAGAATAAAAAAAGGAAACATTCTAATCTTTTAAGATGCTTTTTTTAAAATCTTTACTTCTTTTTCTTTTTAGAAAAAAGGAAATCTACGGAAGGAAAAAAGTTATTTCACGATCGGTATGGGAGGAGGTAAATTATTGGAACATATAAATGTCCGCTAGTACACAACATACGGTTATGACCAGTTTCCCAGACCCATTTCTCATCCCTTACAGGGAGACGCAGAGTTTCGTGTTTGCAACGTCTGTATCACCCCCACTAATTCAACAAAAACTTCGTCAAGCCATGTCTCCTTTATACATAACTGAGAGATATGAACTGGTCGCACTTGTTGCATTTGTTGGTGCGTTCAACTCCATCATGAGTTCACTTCTTGGTATCGTGAAGATGTTGTCTACGGTGTTGAAGGTCGAGATATAAAAATCGTAAAGTGAAAAGAACCATCCAGTTTATTGCCTAATCCCTCTGAAGTGTCTATTGAATCATCATCAAACAAAATCAGGAAGAAAGATACTTCATGTTCGTTGCAATTAAGATGAACACCTGACAGTAAAGCCATGTATGCAATGAGGAAGAATACTTGATGGTAAAAACGATTATGAAAGGTCAGACATGACGAAGGAACGACAGGTACAAGCGGTTACCATGAATAAACAACACGCCACATAATGCAGACCAAAACGATCGCAGTAAATCAGATGTTGCGTGTTGACGATTAATGTCTCGGTACGTCCACGAGAATGTTCAATCATTATAATATTATTAATATAATCTGAAACGTGTGAATAGAAAGATCGAACTATTGGCTGATTCCGTTCACATGTGGACACTGTAAACATTTTGCGCCCAGAAGGAGAGGGCCAAGCAAACATCTCCGCGCGGATAGGACAGGAACAGGACTGGCCAGGACATGACCGCACGACCTATTTTCAAGGGAAGGGTACGATATCCTTCGCTAACATCTCCTTTTTATGAACTCCGATATCACGGAGTCCTCCACATTAGGGCGTTGGACAGTGGCTTCAGTCTGGGGGTTGGCTGTTCAAGCCTACCCCGTGAGGGAGAAGTTCCTGTTTTAACATTGTTGGTAAACGTGTTTCACTTTTAAGACGAAAAAAATAAAATTGACTGCAGTATGAAGCAGAAAAATCAACATACAGCACATTTCAAACTTGTAGACATATTCAATAATAATTATTGCCTCTCGATTTCCCTTTCTATTTCTTATCCATACCCGGATACCACCACGTCTACAACAAGCCACGCCTACGTAGTCAGATGTAACATAAACAACAATTGTCCGCATAGTCAGATAAACGGTCAAAAACAAAACACGCTCACAAAGTTAGATACAACTACGATGTCTCCATCTCGTTTAAAAAAATCAAGGCGAAATAGTCGAATATATTCGGTTTTACATAATACTGGAAAAACTTTTGAACGGAACGGTCGATCTAAGATCAATTTTGACTTCTCTCTTCCGAAAACTTCAGATCAAATAGAGGTCTTGTAGATTGTTGATGATGAGTGCGTTTGGTGGCCAGCTCAAGTCCTGGTGACAAAGAGGTTAGGTATCATGCGAAAAGGCGAATCCAAATTAATTGGCACTGGAACCATCAGGTATGCAAGCCAAATAGAACATAACATTACATATTGCCAAGTTGATTTCATGTTTGACGATGTTCACGGAGCTCGGGTGAGTATCTCTGGTCGGAAAAAATCGGAGGAAAATTTCATCTGCCCTTGGATGTTTACACTGCTACCAAGTGACTGTGACGTCACTGATACAGAGTGGAAACCAGAATATTTCAAGAATGATAATGAACCTAAGACAAATATTTTTAAATCATCTCCAAATTATCTATGTATTGCATAGCTTCCATCCATTCGTAGCGCGTATCAGATATTGTCGACTAGGATAGCAGTTGTTGACCGGGAGCTTCCAATGCACGGAAGAAAGGACAAATTATCAACCATTCAATTGTAGCACGTTGAAACTTTTACGAAAGATTTGATCACATTTAAAGCCTAGGAGGTATTGAACAGACGCATGGAAGTGATTTTTCCAGATGCTATAAAATTGAGATGCGATTGCTGTATCTCGTAGTTTGTTGAAATTAGAAAATACATCCAACAACAATACCGTAACGTCTATTCTGATTATGTTTCTTTCTACCCCTCTGTTCTGTCTGTTACACACCGGTCCCGAGCTTCTGAAGATTTTCGCATTGATTTTACGACACTGATGTCACTTTTCCGATGGCCCAACCTTCGATATGCACATGACATTTCCTTTCTTCTGTCTAGAAAGGTAGAAGACACCGAAAGGCTATATCTACGAATTTAACGAACTCTCGGAGAGTATGAGCCAGGTGGCGACTCTGTAAACAAGATTTAAGGGGACAGAATTGCGGTTTGGCACTGTCTAGATCGCTCGGTATTTAAATTAGGTTAAAATGATATGTTCATTAATGGCGGTAAGCAGATTTCAGATCAAATCGTGAATAAGAAACATGGCATAGAGCCAACAACAGTGAAGCACTTTGAACTTGAACGTAGCAATTTGGAGGAGTCGCTTGGAAGGTATTTGACTCCGTGGTGTGTTGTGGAAATACACGATAGGTTAATGATGCCACCAAGGCAACTAGAGTCGCATCAACCATCTCGAACTGACGGGAATTTAGAAACTCCTTCATTTTCACTCCTATGTCGAAATGAATCTTACCCATCAGGTAGGTCTTGGACAACAGAAGCTACACAGACATCGAATGTGAACCTAGGGGTTGTAAATATCAGTATCCAGTGTTTCATCGGCTACGGATATATAACAGCCACCGAACTTCACCGCCTTTTTCAAGAGATTGTTTAAAAGAAAGAAAGAGTTAAAATGGGTAAAGAATTGAAAGATGATAAGAAGAAAGAATAAAAATGGAAAGAATGTGCTGCGTGATAGATGTTTTTGTTAATACGACGGGCCTAATGACGTCAAAGAGGAACATGTCAAGGATTGTTTTTAAAAGAAAGGAAGGAATAAAAAGAAAGGAAGTAATAAAAATATGAAAACTTTTTAACAAAAACATCTAACAAGCCTACGATAGTCCATCCAGCGTCTTGTCAATCCGTCGTATCCGTCTAGCGTCTGCTCAATATCTTGTTAATCTAACGCTTGCATATTTGCATTTTCTACGTTTCATCTAACAGCATGAATAGCAGGCGCAGCAGACACAAGCACTAGTTCCAGCTCAAGATGGAGCTCAACAAGTACAATGTCAAGTTCAATAAGTTCAAGCCCGAACTCATACTCAGCAAGAACAAGCACGAACCGACACTCAAGCTCTAACCCAAGAACCAGCTAACGTATATGTTCAGGTACAGTCTTTTGATCCAGTTCAGGCTCCGCAAGTTCAAGATATATTCAACACACAAGCTAACGCACAGAAATTTCAATCTAATGATCAAGGAAATAAAAGTAACTACTTAAGACCACCACTTTCGAACAATGTGAATAATCAGTTGTCTGGGTCGTTCGCTTCTGAATTGACGCAGAAATTGGAAAAGGAGCGAACAAAACATGTTATGAAAATTCCTGTCCATAAACCCAAATCGAAAGCAATGGGGGCAACTGAGACAGTGCATACGGCGGCAGTAAAATGGCCACTATTACAGTCGGAAGAAATGATGGTTCGCGTCCAGCCAGAAAAAGATACGACATCCAAATTCGTTTAGAGTCCTGTTCTAGTTGATTTTGGGATTGGGATTATTTATAGGGCGGCGGTGTTCCGGTTGCGATGATGATAATGAATATGAAGCTCCTGGTATTGTTAATGGTGGTACAGCCAGGGTTGGTGCTGAGTTAGGTTTGGATTGTAATTTGAACTGGCAGCACCTGCTTTTCCATCGTCAATTAGAGCAGGAGAAGGATGTGAAGAAGAAGAAGCAGTTGCAGAAGAAGCAGCAGCAATAACAGTAGTAGTAGTAGCAGTAATATTTGCGATGGGTTTCATGATGGCAAATGGTGAAGATGTTCCCCAATCATCATCATCTCTGGCAGGAGGGCTGTGTGCACGTCGTAATCTTGGAATGGTCATTGTGAGCATTTTTTGGGGGATTAATAGTGGATTAAAGAAAAAGAAAAATCAGATAAAATAAACAATAAAAAAAGCAACAATAAAATTAGAAAAATACAGCACTTTTGGTGTGGAACGCGCTCCCTCTCATGGCTTAGAAAGTGCATTTTGGTTTGAGAAAATGGTTTTTTAGTTACTTTTAAATAAAAAAATTTGAAATTTTTATTTTGAAAAATTAAACTATTGATAAATTTAATGTTGTTTCCCTAACATTGCTGTCTCTCTTTTTTAAATCCTCACCAACTATTAAATAGTTGGTTTGGGATCAAATTTTGATCCCAAATCAACCAAACAAAAGAAAACCAAACAATGGATTTACAAAATTCAACAACCCAACCACTTCGAAACGTGCTTCGCAGAGATGTCATCTGTGCAACATCTCTGCGACCGACTGAACAATTTGCAAAATTTCAACGGCAAGCAGTACTATTAGGAGGGACATTTTTGAAAGATTTGACATCACAAGAAACACATCTAATAATTAGTCAAGCAGGGTCCACGAAACATCGAGCGATTTTTGAACGTAATACCTGAGCAAGTTTTTGCAGACAGTGTGCTAGTTGTTAAACCATCATGGTTTGCTGCATGTGTACATGCAGCATTAAGAATCAGTACTGAAAATAATTCATTAGCACTTTTTCAGGTATGAAAATATGTTGTTCTGAATTAGATCATCTACATGATGTTGATGAGATATCACATATTCAAAAGAACTTTAATGAGTTAGGAGGTAAATATAATAAAGTATTGGGTATTAAATGTACTCATTTAAATTGTAATATCGCTACTGGTAAAAATATTAACACGCTATAAATAATATGAAACATGTTATTGTTATTAAACCAAGATGGATTGATGAATGTTCAAGACATAATGTATTAATTGATGAAACTCCTTTTGAATTAATTCAAACAAATATAAGTAAAGTTTATTGCATATCTAAAGTTAATATTACATCTGTTGTTAATGATACATTACCTGACACTACTAATAATTCATTGCAACCTTTTCAACATAATCGAAATGGTAAAAGATTACATTGTAACAGTAATGATAATAATAATAATAATAATAATAAAGGAGAATCATTAACCGGTCCTCATTTGGATTCGTTAAGAGTGTATTTAACAGAGAGTCCTATTCATGATGCTTAAAAGCATCGACCAATAAGATCAAAATCATTACGTGTAATAGCACACGCAGGTGGTACAGCATTACGAGATGCTGCTGCAACAAGCGTTAATTATATTATTTCATTATGGGTGCCTGTTTTATTATCTACTAAACCACCAATAAGACAAGCTATTGATTCTGGCATTCCTATAGTACTATTAAGATGGTTAGAAAATTGTGTTGAACATGGATTCATATTATCTTCAACCAATTACGCAACGCCTGATTGGGAACGTGGACGTTCTAAAACTAGTGATATTATAGATAGAAGATCTGGAGATGGAATATATGGATCATTTTCAGGATCTCAAGTTGTAAGAAATTCAGATACATTCAAAGGAATGATAATATCATTAGGTAGGTTGTGGTTACGTTATGAATCAGCATGTATAAACGTACAACATCAATTAATTTCTAGGAGAGCTAATATATTAACACATGATTCAACAGGTAAATAAATTATGGGATTACCTATACATATAGTATGCGCAAGTGATGTACAAATACGTGAGAGTAAATTATTAGAATTAGCAAAGTTAGAAAATAAATATGTAGAAGCAGTAACACAATTATGGGTAGATTCATGTGAAGAATTAGAAGAATTAAAAAATGGGAAAGGATGTATATTATTTACACCAATAAGATATTCGGTACAGTTTAAAAAGTGGTAGAAAGAATAATTTGTATAACTATACCAGGATTACAATATAGAAATGAAAGTAATAGGAATAAAAGAAGAGAAGTATTAAATAAATTTGCGTACTTGATGGGTGGCAAATATTGTGAAGAGTTAAGAAAAAAATACTACTCATCTTATTGCAGATAACCGATTTTGCAAGAGTAATAAAGGTAAAAAGCAAGGGAATGGAATGTACTTGTTGTTACATCCGAGTAGTTATTCATATGTGCTGAAAATGGTGATGTTATGCCGGTTTATGACTATTTGTTAGATGGTAATTTGTTAAATGACGATCCTGTTTCTGAATCTGAACAGGAAATAGTAAGCATTGAAAACAATCCTAGATAAGCAAGAGAAGATCAAGTAATGCTGGTTCTGATGTTTTAGGAATATCTCCATGTTTACACGACTGAATGAAGGTTTAGGAAAAGTGTTGTACGAAAAATTGGGAAGGTGGTGTTGTAGGGAAACAGGAAAGAGAATGTGGTGACGGTGATGAGAAAATTGGGAACGACGAAGATGGTGGTAGTGGTGATGATGATGGCGATGATGAAGATGATGTTGTCAGTGATGGGGATGGTACTGGTACCGGTGACGATATCGGTGACGGTGACGGTGGCAGTGACAGTGACGGTGACGGTGACGGTGACGGTGACGGTGACGGTGACGGTGACGGTGACGGTGACGGTGACGGTGACGGTGAC